>OY992883.1:83841866-84012460 GCA_963921405.1 Cepaea hortensis
TTTCAGCTCCATAATTTTGTCTGATCGGCACTCAACGAATGATGTGGTCAGTGGTACTGTCGTAAGTTATCCTTTCTTACTTTAGTGTCGTCCCTGGAGTGAGGGGAATCCCATCCATCCATCATGTGCCATGCCGGTAAGCGTGGGCGGTCATGTTCTGCCATCTCACTCGATCAACAGAGTCGTGGATCAGTTCCGTGTTTCTGTCTCGACCATGCCACAAGGCCAAGCCATCCAGATACTTGTTTCTAGGTCTTCCCCTTGGTCTGTTCCCCTCGATCTTACCAGTTGTCACCAAGTTCTCCAAATCATTTCTTCTCATAACATGCCCAAAAAATTGTGACTGTCTACGTCTAATGTCTCTGATCAGTTTACGATCTTCATTTGTTTCTTGAAGGACTTGTTCATTGGTCTTTCTGGCTGTCCATGGTATTCTTTGCATTTCCTCAGAAACCACATTTCTACAGCCATCAGATGTTTTTCAGCCTGGCTGCTCATTGTCCAAGCTTCACATCCATATAAAAGTACAGGTTCTATGTAGCATCTCAACACTGTTTTTCTCGTTTCAATTGACATCTTTTTATTGGTCAGTATGTTTTTCATCTTGCTAAAAGGCTACTTTTGCCATGGCGATCCTTGTTCTAATCTCTTCAAGGCATCTCCCATCAGATGTTATTACTGTTCCGAGATAATTGTACCTATTCACTTGTTGAAGAATATTCCCATTTACTTGTATATTACACTGTGGTATTTCGTTCTTCCTAGTGACGACCATAATCTGTGTCTTTTTACAATTTAATTCTAACCCTTGTTGTTCACAGTGTGTAACAACCGCATCTACTAAATTTTGCAGGTCCTGTTCATTGTCTGCAATCAAGACTGTATCATCTGCATATCTAATGTTATTGATGCATCGTCCCCCAATGTTGATTCCTTCCATATTTTCAATATTTCTGAAAATATTTTCACTGTACAGGGAAAACAGATCTGGAGACATTACACATCCCTGTCTCACACCTCTCTTAATAGGCTGATATTGGCTTACTTCATTATCAACTCTTATGGCAACTTGTTGTTTCCAATATATGTTTTTTACAAGTCTAAGGTCTTTACCATCAATTTGTAGATCTTCAAGCATCCTTATCATGTTGACATGTCTCACTTTATCAAAAGCCTTTGTGTAGTCAATAAAGCAAAGGTGTAGATCTTTGTTTACTTTTGTTTACTTAGGGGAATCAACACCCACATTTTTATTACCCCAATATTATTGTCCTAGAGAAACCACCAGACTCCGTCCACAAAACTCTGCCAGTCTGCAGGCACCTCTTTCTTACTCTCACTCACCCCTAGATCATGCCCCCTCTCATTCTTCACCAACATAACATACTTGACAACTCTAGCCTCAACAAATAAATACAAGAAAATTTATTAAAGCTAAGAGTATATGTGGGAGAAGTGTGTGTGTGTGTGTGTGTGTGTGTGTGTGTGTGTGTGTGTGTGTGTGTGTGTGTGTGTGTGTGTGTGTGTGTATAAAGTGTAGAATGTGTGTCGCATGTTCTAAGGTGGATATGTAGAAATCAGACCCCAAAGCTCCGGATCATAGTCTGATAATCATTGTGCGATTTACGCCACATCATCACGGGTCAGTAAACAAAAACCTCACCACACGCCGTGTCCCTCTTGTGCGATGTTGACTCTCTCCGGTAGCCCCTTTGATAACCCAGATTCCTGGTCACCAATCACGAATATAGTCTGATATTGCTCTGGCAGCGATCATACACCTTGTTAATAAATGTCTACATGGTTCCGAACCATAAACCTTCCTTGCCTATTGAAAACAAGTAACACGGTTCCAGGGATTAAATGATTCCTTCTTACAAGTCCTACCGTTTTCACTATTACACTGTTTTCGTTCTTAGAATTAATTTCTATTAATATTTCTTAGGTGGTGTGAAAATGTTAAAACACTTTAATGTTATGTCACTTGTAGTGTGAAAAGCAACACTCTAATGTTCGTTCACTTGTATTGTGATATTCAAACACGATATTGTTCTTACACCTGTGGTGTGACATAATAAAGCCTTTTCTCATGGGCTAAATGCCCAGGCCACTGAACAGATCTCATCGTACCAAGTTCTCCATGATAAAAACAATTCAGCATCTGTTCTTTGAAAACCCGAGGGAACCTGTGAAATAGACACAACAGACTCGGTAAGGGCAATCTGATACTGACTCCTATTAGATGAGTGTAGGTTTACAGTCTTACTCAGATTCATGACAGTGAACCAATCTCTGTCATATCAGAGGAGCTCCACCCCCTGGCCTGAGTTAGGGCAAGACAAGGAAAGACCAATATACGAAGTGTAGAACCCCAGTAGACACCCTCTGGAATATCCCACACTTGGACATTTCCCCTATCTCCCCCCTTTCCCAATCACACTAAATATCATCCCCTTTCACTAACCTCAACTAGCTGAGCTAATTTACATCTCACTCTAGTTAGTTTAACACTGCGACTGTCTATTGTCACCGACACTGTTTTTATACTTGACTACATAGCAACCACTACGTTAAAGTTCTAAACTCTAACTATCATTTTACTATTCCACATTATTAACAGTTAAATGCTAAGTGTAGATACCCTATGAATTCCTAGCTCACAATCCGAATTGAATCTCCAAATTGCCATGAAAGACACATGTTTTATTCTCAGATACACTGATAGTAAACATGCGGGATTCTTTTCACTACGAGCACTGAGCTATTTAACACTTTAGCCTAGGTCAACTTTATTGTGCACTCCCGACAACAAGCTTGTCTTTATATAATCTGGGATTGACGTCATTCTCCTGTCAACAACATGTGGCAATCGAATCATGGCGGCGCTTGGCCTTTCATCTCGAGTCTGCTTTAAGACAACCGGGAAACTCTTTTCCCGTTTCTCCGGGGAATCATCATAGACCAGCGGCGCTTTTCATCTGACGGGAATGTGCCCTCTAGTTGCAAACCATTTGTAAGTTCGAATACAGCCCGCCTCTGTTGTTTCATCATCTATCGTGATTATAGTGGTTTCATGACAGGTACCCCGGTCGTGTTGACTTTCTAGAAAGTTCTCTGGTACCCGGCACATTTCCTCGGTAGACATGGAAGTCCTAATAATCAGAGGAAAAAAAAACAACAACAACTTCGCTCCGAAGATTATTGGAACACATGGCCACCGAGCCGGCAGGAAAGAGTACCAGCCACTGAGCCTCGGTGGCTCAGCCTCTCCATTGTGTCTAACAGTTTTTGCTTTTTGTGGTGTTCATTTAAAATAATTCTTCTTCTGCTTTCCATCCCCCATTAGTGCATTGGCCCTCAACCAACTCAACCCAAACTCCCCATCTGTAGCTATCCCATATAGCTCTGTCCATGTCCTTCACATAATTTTCATTTCTGTTTCTACTTCTTTTGCCCGTCAGTTTTTAGTTCTTCCTCTATTTCTTGTATCATGTGGGTTCCAGGCTAAGACTTTTCTCGTTATACTATTCTCTGCTGTTCTAGTTACATTGTTCTTTCATTTTCTAGTTATAATATTATCTGCTTATCTAGTTATACTGTTTTTATTTTTTTATTTTCTAGTTATATAATTCTCTGTTTTTGTCAGTGTACCACAAATTATTTTTTTTTTTTGGTTGAAAAAATGCTAGATGACAATGAACAAAGGTCATACGTCACATAGTCTAAATTATCTTTTTTTGTTAGTTCTTCCTCTGTTTCTTTAGCGCTGCGGGTTCCAGGCTAAAGCTTTTCTAGTTATACTATTCTCTGCTTTTCTCAATATACCACAAAGTTAAAAATAATACTGGATGAAAATGAACAAAGGTCAAACGCCACGTCATCTAAATTATCTTTACCTGTTACGTTAAAATTGTAATACATCCACAAGGTTTTGTCAAGACTGGCAAGCAATGTTTTACTACAAATTTATGTTTGTCCTGAATACTTTGCTTTACACAACAGTGTCTTTGAAATGTAATATAACATTTTATTTATTCCTTCGGGTAAGTAAACGTAAAAGTAAAGTTTCAGTTTGAACAGAATTTGAATTATTGTGTTTCTGTTGACTAACATAAATCTATGTTGTAGGTGCTTTCTTGATTCTTACTTTTACCTTCTTCTTTAAAAACATAATGGACATTCTCACACGCCTTGGGTATATGGTTCTAGACATATTTTTATAAAATAACCGGCACTAGATAGATGATGTGATAAATGTCACACCGTTCGCCTTTATTTCTAAGGAACTTGCCTGTACCCATTTTAGACCGGATAGACTCGGAAACCCATTTCAATTATGAGAACTTTGATTCGGTGGGGATTCGAGCATATGACCAAGGGCTGAAAAGGATGAGTGCTAGCCAATGCGCTGCCGTGGCTCCCACTCCTAGCGTACCCGTTCAAAACCAGCTAAAGCACAAACTCACGTTTGGGTTCAAAAATGTATTCCCTTAATCAAATCCCTAAGTTAATTTAAAGACAGAAGCCGCAAAAAACATGTTGCGCGATGTATTGCCTGGCATATTTCGCTGCATCTCATCGTGTGTATACTGCAGAGTTATATATTATATGAATTGGATAAATGGGAGAGAGAGAGAGAGGGAGAGAGGGAGAGAAAGGAAGAGAGAGGGAGAGAGAGAGGATGAGAGAGGGAGAAAGAGAGAGGGGGAGAGAGAGGAGAGAAAGAGAGAGATGGAGATAGAGGGAGAGAGAGGACGAGATAGAGGGAGAGAGAAAGAGAGAGGCGCAAGAGGGAGAGAGATAGAGGGAGAGAGAGAGGGAGAAAGAGCGAGAGGAGAGAGAGGATGAGAGGGAGAGACAGGGAGAGGTAGAGAGAGGGAGAGAGAGTCGGAGAGAGAGGGAGAGGGAGTGGGAGAGAGAAGGATATATATAGAGAGAGGGAGAGAAACATCTGCTGAAACACTTAAAACACGTAGTCAGAGTTATCGTTAGAATGTGGAGCATCTGTTATCCCAACGGTAAATTCAAATTCTTCTGTTGGCATAAAACCTACAGGAACCGCCTAATTGCTAACGCCTCGCCATATTTGAGCAATAATTTATTGTTCGTCGAATACAGTATAGAAAAGCTTTTTACGGCTATAGTTTATGAGTGGTTGCGAAATCGACGAGGAGGGCGTTTTATAACCTTTCGATTGCACAAGGATTCCTAAAGACTGATTAACTCTCTTTTCATCTACACTGGTATATGTTCGGCTACTCGATCTGCCAATTGTCTTTCAATTCTACCTATGTAAGCATCTATGCTTGTACCTATGCCTGGCACTTACACTGGAATTGATAAATGCATGTTGATTTGATGTACATAGACAATGATTCTTTTACAGATGGAGTAGGTATCATGAAGGTTTTATATATCTGATATTAGTCGTCTTAGGTTTTCGATTGTAGAGCAGATTCTTTCAGATCTTAAGGATCTGAGATAACTATAAGGAAATCTCACCGATGTGAGGCATTCTCTAAGAAACTGTCATCGACAAACATTTCAATGCGATTTTATATTTCAGCTTCAGTAAGATATCTGTAACAGGTGGGGGATTCACCATCCCGCATACTAAAGCTTAACTATGTTTTCTGTATTAGGAGCAGGATCCTCAGTCACGGTAACTAACAAGGTCACCCATAACAGGACGACAGGACAATCCAGTTCCCGAAAATCAAACAAGAAAATATCGACCGCAACAGGTCGGCAGTCCCTGTTCGTAAGTGGCAAGATCAGCACTCAGTTCAAACAAAAGTGAGGATACTCCGCAACTGAATCCCCCGTCTTATCTTCAAGTGAGGATACTCCGCAACTGAATCCCCCGTCTTATCTTCAAGTGAGGATACTTCGCAACTGAATCCCCCGTCTTATCTTCAAGTGAGGATACTCCGCAACTGAATCCCCCGTCCTATCTTCAAGTGAGGATACTCCGCAACTGAATCCCCCGTCTTATCTTCAAGTGAGGATACTCCGCAACTGAATCCCCCGTCCTATCTTCGATGGCCTGTTAACCATGTTGTTCGTAAAGTGGAGCATAGCCAATGCCGTAGCATCTGACGATTTCATAAAAATAGACTTCCATTTTCAGAATATGGACAGTTGGTGGTCAACCAGTTTCACCAGAAATGCAGTCGTATTCTCTGGTGAATAATTAACTATTTACTAATCCCTCAACCTCGACAAGTAGGAAAACACACGTAATAGTTACCAACAGAAATCAATATATATACTTCATTTTGATGAATTTCAATCTGGATTTTCTTTATTGATCGAAATGCTGATTCAAAGAAATACATTACGTTGGAATGACGCAGTACACTTCAACAATCTCTCAAACAACAATGTCGAATATGTTGCCAGACATCCAGTTAAAAGCACGTAATCTTTTCCCATCCATTAAACTATTGCAGTCAGAACTTTAGTAATCCCGGTTATTTATTTTAATGGATTACAAATACGCAGAGAGACATCTAAAGACATCGAATGTACTTTACTATTCTTTCTAGATGTTATCATGCCTCTAAACATTCTGTTGTCCTTCCTTCCCAGATGGAATCTCAGCTCTAACTGTTCTGTTGTCAACTCTCCTCATCCCCTTGTCGTCGAATCTTGTCATCTCGTTACAACACAAATATTATCTATGTAAAAATAATATGCCTTTTTAATGCATTCTCGTGCAAAAAAAAAAAGGGGGGGGGGAATTTTCGTATGGGTGTATTCTGTCACCCAGGAGATCCAAAATCAACTTTATGTCTCCTTCTTTAACCCATTGCTAGTATAGTACGAACTGGTTATGTCGCCCCTTTGTACCTAGCCTATCCTGTTACATACCTACTCCCTCATACCCCCATACAAGTACCTACTCCAGCTGTAACATAATCATTGCAACGAAACACGCCAGGCAATAAATCGTGCAACAAATTGTGGCTTCTGTGTTAAAATTCATTTTTAAATGTAAATTTCAGGTCAATCTTGATTTAATTAATGCGAAGCTTCCTGATTTAGATGAACTTATAACTGTCGGCCACCCCAGGTCAACACAGATGACAGGTAGTCGATTCTCTAGCTCCAAATGTAGCTCTCTTTTCTTTGGCATTAAGCATGTGTGAGGTGGGTGTGGGAGAGAGAGGGGGAAAGGGAGATAGAGGGAGAGAGGGAAAGAGAAAGAGTAAGAGAGAGAGAGAGAGCGGGAGAGAGAGGTGAGAGAAGGAGGGAGAGAGAGGTAGAGAGAGAGGGAGAGAGAAGGGAGGGAGGGGTAGAGATAGGGAGGAGAGAGGGAGGGAGAGGGTGAGTGGTGAGAGAGAGGGAGAGAGAAGGAGGGAGACAGCGGGTGAGAGAGGGAGAGAAGGGAGAGAGGGAGTGGGAGAGAGAGGTAGAGAGAGAGGGAGAGAAGGGAGAGAGGGAGTGGGAGAGAGAGTGGGAAAGAGAGGGAGGCGAGGGGAGAGAGAGGGACAGAGAAGGAGAGAGGGGAGAGAGAGAGAAAGGGAGAGAGGGAGAGAGAGAGGGGGGTGGGGTTCTAACCTCACGCTCCTAGACAGAATGTGTTAACAAATTCACTGCTAAACATAAAGTAGGTGTGGACCAAACAAAAACGGAAGCCGAAAAATGGGAAGTATGGGTGTGTCACAGCTGTGACTGAAAAGTTGTTAATATGGTAGCAGACATGTTATACTGAATATCACTTCAATATTCAAACTAATTCAGGATACTTCTTGCCCGGGTGATGTGATTATCTACACGGATGGGTCGGTGTTGAGAGGTAGGAGAAGTGCCTGGGGGTTCTTGGCAAAAGCTAATGGTCGGCATTTGGTGTAGGAGAGCCTGGCGTATGATAACACAACATCTAGCTTAAGAATGGAGGTGGAGGCGGTCAGTGCAGCTTTCCGCTGGATAGAGAACACGATACATACACACATTGTGATTGTAACTGACTCAGAAAGCTTGCTGAGGAGGGTGAGAACAGGCAAGCTTCGTGCAGAGTGGCTTGCTTCGCTTCGGAGGTCACGGGTAGCAAGCATCACCTGGATCTTTTCTCCTGGGCATGCCGGTGTGCTGGGGAATGAACAGGCGGACAGATTGGCTGGCTTGGCAAAACTTGGTGGAGTATTGATGCATGACAAAACAGACGTGGTTGCGGCCTTGTGGGAGCACGTGTACACCTCGGAGGAGCAAATGGATCACCATAGTCTGGTAAGAATGAAGCAGCGAGGTGTGACGAGGGGATCTGGCCGACGATCGACGCTCAGAGGAAAGGCGAGACGGACATATAATCAGATTGCTACTGGAACTATTAGTGTTGGAACTCTTTGCTGGCTGCTGAGGATGGGGACGGAGCGCTTATGGGAATGTCCCGAATGCTGTGATGTCGGTTCCTAAATCAATCAATCAATCAATCAATCACATCACATGGAGTTGCATAGAGAAAACTATAGTCATGATATTTTAACACCAGTTTGATTCGTAAGCCCATGGCAGTTACGTGAAGTTCAAATAAGAGGATTTATCATTCCATGGCACTTAATCAGTTAATAACAACACAATTAGTCACGAAGCAATTTCCTGCTTTGAGTCAGTGATGAGATAGCGCCCTCACATTTCGTAGACCTGAATGCACACGGAGGCACAGGTGGCCTGTATTTCCCTCACTTAGCGAGTGGACAAGTGCAGGCGTCGAATACTCGCCCGACCGGGTTTATGGCAACAACAGCTCAGCGTCCTATCAAATACGCGAACCCACCCGCTCCGGGTGTACTGCCGCGTCGTAACCAAGTTTGTTTAAGATTACCCGTGGGAGTTTTCTACCCATCTCTTCATGATTTGGTGCTACAACTCCTTTTGACCGTGCTTTTAACGGTAGTTGATTAAGTTTCATTCTGGGTGTCCAAAAGGCTTTATTTGTTGTCTCTCGGTGAAATCGACGCAAGATGTAATGCTTTATGATGTTGTCGTTCCGGATTCTGCAGCTCTCAGAGGCCCCAGCAGTTGTTTACAATAATTTTATCTCACGTGTGATGGGTGTTCTCTGGAGGGACGGGGAAGGGGGGGGGGGTATATTGGTATGGACCAAGTGTGACAGTAATGGCAAAGTGTTCGGGGGAAAATAATCTTTACCGGTTCCGTGGCGAAGGCGTTCCGAGTCAGTTCATAATCCCGCATACCGGGTTCGAAACACAGCTGCGGGTGATTTGGCAGCAGACCGCATTGCGTTGGGTTTTAATTTTTTTTCTAAAATTTAGTTGCATGTCATTCACAGGACGTAGCAGTCAACACCAGCATTTTGGCTGTTCGTGATTCCTAGGCAAGTTTTGCGTTCAGTAATTTGTCACTGCTGTCTGAACGACCGGTACCTATACCTTTTTCGAAAATACCAGCATCGCTGTGTTTCGAACCTGGGTATACGGAATTACGAATCTCGTCCGTACCACTTTCGCCATGGAGCTCGGCGGGTTTTTAATACTGAATGTAAAACTTGCCAAGAGATCACAAACAGCCAGAAAATGCTGGGGTTGACTGCGGCGTTCTGTAAAGGATATGCAACTAACGTTTGTTAAAACCTTTATCGGATAGGGTGGGGTGAGGTGAGGAGCCCTGGCTGAGAGCTGTTGGTGTCCTCTTCAGACTCGAAGTTATCGAATTCGATCCCTGCATATGGCCGGGAGTTTTTCCTAGAACCACTGGTATCTGATGGCATTGAGCGTCACCCCGATCTCCTGGGCAGTGAAATAGGATGCCTAACCCTTTAGGATCAGGGCGAAAAACAGGATTTTCCGTGTGCAAGTTGTGTACATTTGAAATCCCATGGACTCTGGAAATTGCAAAGAGTAGGTTGTAAGGCCGTTGCGCTGGCAAAATTGTTAAGAAAAGTTAAACCCTACTCTCGGGTAGATAGAGCTTGGATGGAAAGTGTCTTTAGGAGGAAAATTTACACACATGCGTTCTGAATTCAGATACAGTGGCAATGGAGTTCGATAACTAGATATGGCGCACTCGAAAGAAGAACAAAGAGATAGAAGATTCGTCAACAGGCTTCTGTTGAAATCTTTGCATGCTTAAGTAAAGGGAAAACTAATACGTTGGAATGTTTTCCTGTTGACACCTAGTTTCTATTTCTCTGTCAAATATCCACTCTTCCCTTAAAATACTACCTAAATACTTCAACTCTTTACTTTGGTGTTTTTTTTTTTTAATTTGTGTATTTGGCGGGCCTGATGCCTTGCTGATGTTCATTGTTTCATCTTGTGCGTGTTGATTTTCATATTGTATTGTCATGCCATTTAAAGTGAGTTGCATCTGTGGCCTAGTAAACGCAGTGTCACAATCATGACATACCGGGTTGGAAGTCAGTTGCAAGAGATATTTGAGCAGATCTTCACAATGGTATCACAGTCGGCAGTTCGAAAAGCAACGGCAAATTACTGAACGTAAAGGGACGCAGAGGTGTTTCCAAGGCAAAAGGGCCAAATTTTATACTAAATTAACACCTCCTTGTCGTGCGTCCTGGGCAACAGGTCTCTTCGGGGTCCTGGCTAACGTAGTAGGATCGCTGATTCCTCCGAAGTCGGAGAGTATCTGCCTGCACGGCGAGGAACCACCAGTCTGCACACCAATAAGCCAGACATGGGACAACGGATACTCACGCAAACCTCAGTCCGGTATGACATCACACTGATGTTGGACAACAGGATGTCTTCATCCGACATACAGGACTTCACGCTGGAGTTCACAGCCAGCGAAAGCAAGCAAGCAAGCGAGCACTGAACGTAAAATTTCCCAGAAAATCGCAGTCAATACATGGGATTGATGGCTTTGTCCTGTAAAGGACATGCAAGTTGAAAATGAATTAATATGGTTTACCAATTGCACTTCATCAACACACATCACATTCTGGCCATGTGCAAAAAGTAACTCATTGAATAAGTTGTTTAATTCTACGCCAACACCCGGTTAAACGTGAATGAGATAGGTCTTTGTATGCTTCCCCTATGCTTGCTTGCGTTCGCTGGCTATGAACTCCAGCGTGAAGTCCTGTATGTCGGATGAAGACATCCTGTTGTCCAACATCAGTGTGATGTCATACCGGACTGAGGTTTGCGTGAGTATCCGTGGTCCCATGTCTGACTTATTGGTGTGCAGACTGGTGGTTCCTCGCCGTGCAGGCAGAAACTCTACGACTTCGGAAGAGCTTCTCTTATATTACACTATATCCGTTGAAAAGTAGAGAGATGAGAGCGCGCAGTCCTGATGTACACCTGTTATTGTTTGGAATGCGATTGTGAACTCATCAGCTGTTCCTACCACACTATAACACTATTGGTATAATGCATTAACAGTTGCCCCTTTATTCCCAAGTTTTCTACAGTATATCAACGAATGTTTCTGTCTACCCTGTTCAGCGCAGCTTCCTAGTCGACAAATAATATATTTAACTCGTCATTACATTTAATTACTCTTTCGCTCAGTTGTTTGAAGGTGGAAAAGTCACTTGGACAACACATTCATCTTCTGAAGTCATTGGAACCAATTCCTCTTCAGAAGCCAGGACAACCAATTCCTCTTCTGCAGCCAGGACAACCAATTCCTCTTCTAAAGCCAGGACAACCATTTCCTCTTCTGAAGTCATTGCAACCAATTCCTCTTCTGAAGCCATGACAACCAATTCTTCTTCTGAAGTCATTGCAACCAATTCTTCTTCTGAAGCCAGGACAACCAATTCGTCTTCTGAATTCATTGCAACCAATTCCTCTTCTGAAGCCAGGACAATCACTTCCTCTTCTGAAGCCAGGACAACCAATTCCTCTTCTGAATTCATTGCAACCAATTCCTCTTCTGAAGCCAGGACAACCACTTCCTCTTCTGAAGCCAGGACAACCAATTCCTCTTCTGAAGTCATTGCAACCAATTCCTCTTCTGAAGCCAGGACAACCAATTCCTCTTCTGAATACATTGCAACCAAGTACTCTTCTGAAGCCAGGACAACCACTTCCTCTTCTGAAGCCAGGACAACCAATTCCTCTTCTGAAGTCATTGCAACCAATTCCTCTTCTCAAGCCAGGACAACCAATTCCTCTTATGAAGTCGTTGCAACCAATTCCTCTTCTGAAGCCAGGACAACCACTTCCTCGTCTGAAGCCAGGACAACCAATTCCTCTTCTGAAGTCATTGCAACCACTTCCTCTTCTCAAGCTAGTACAACCAGTTCCTCTTCTGAAGTCATTGCAACCAATTCCTCTTCTCAAGCTAGTACAACCAGTTCCTCTTCTGAAGTCATTGCAACCAATTCCTCTTCTGAAGCCAGTACACCCAATTCCTCTTCTGAAGTCATTGCAACCAATTCCTCTTCTGAAGCCAGGACAACTACTTCCACTTCTGAAGCCAGGACAACCAATTTCTCTTCTGCAGCCAGAACAACCAATTCCTATTCTGCAGCCAGGACAACCACTTCCTCTTCTGAAGCCAGGACAACCAATTCCACCTTTAAAGCCAGGACAACCAATTTCTCTTCTGAAGCCAGGACAAGCAATTCCTCTTCTGAATTCATTGCAACCAATTCCTCTTCTGAAACCAGGACAACCACTTCCTCTTCTGAAGCCAGGACAACCAATTCCTCTTCTGAAGTCATTGCAACCAATTCCTCTTCTGAAGCCAGGACAACCAATTCCTCTTCTGAATTCATTGCAACCAATTCCTCTTCTGAAGCCAGGACAACCACTTCCTCTTCTGAAGCCAGGACAAACAATTTCTCTTCTGAAGCCAGGACAACCACTTCCTCTTCTGAAGCCAGGACAACCAATTCCTCTTATGAAGTCATTGCAACCAATTCCTCTTCTGAAGCCTGAACAACCAATTCCTCTTCTGAAGTCATTGCAACCACTTCCTCTTCTCAAGCCAGTACAACCAATTCCTCTTCTGAAGTCATTGCAACCAATTCCTTTTCTCAAGCTAGTACAGCCAATTCCTCTTCTGAAGTCATTGCAACCAATTCCTCTTCTGAAGCCAGGACAACTACTTCCTCTTCTGAAGCCAGGACAACCAATTCCTCTTCTGCAGCCAGAACAACCAATTCCTATTCTGCAGCCAGGACAACCACTTCCTCTTCTGAAGCCAGGACAAACAATTCCTCCTTTAAAGCCAGGACAACCAATTCCCCTTCTGAAGCCAGGACAACCAATTCCTCTTCTGAAGTCATTGCAACCAATTCCTTTTCTGAAGCCAGGACAACCAATTCCTGTTCTGAACTTGTATTGTGAACTGCTCAGTTATGGATAGACGCTGTGTCTTATTCATTGTTCTGTTGTTTTTGCATATATTTAACCCATGTGGCTGTGATGGGACAGCCCCAGCAGCATCCGAATGACACAAGTTAAAAAGGAATTAAAGAGCCCACAATAATTTTCTACCATTCTCTAAAAGAATAAACGTTCCCCAGAAGAGGATAAAAACGTAAGAGAAAAATACAGAGTCACTTAGAGCCCGCACTATCATTTTTACTAAATTGGTAGATCAAAGCAACGTCTGGTCTCTACATCTAAGAGATTTTCCCTTTGATGTTCTGATCAACCAGACATCGCGGAGCCAGTCAGTTGAGATTGACGTGTTAGTTTACAAGCCTGCGGTTGGAATAGGGACTAACACCTTACGTTCAACAGGACCTAACGTGTGAACCAGCCACGGCAGAATGGGAGATAAGAGGGTCAGCCAGACCCGTCTGAAATAATACATGGCAGTGCTACTCAGGGGAAAACCCCGTGTGATCCAAAGACGGCAATATAATGCAGGCCTTACACCTCGTCGTAACCCAGGAGATAAAGCTTGTTAATTCCTGGGAAAGTGAGGAGGCACCAGCAGATTGGAATGTAGGTATGACGCAACGTCTGTTGCATGGGCCAAAGCATTGTTTCAGACACGTGGCGGAACATCGGTCAATTTTATTGACAGATGAAACTACCCGTCACAGGAAAGGAGGAGGGGTGAAAAGAATTTGGCACTTAATCCATCTAGGTAAATCGTCCTACATGAAAAATAGGTGGAGCTAACAGGAACTTGGACATATTAATTAACCAACCTGGAAACTAGCCAGGAATTGAATAGAATAAAACTGCATGCATGGCCAGCAATCCTCAGACGCATTTACAATAGCATTCTTAGGATACCTACTGGAGAAATATTAACATTTCGTTCTGTTGGACTTCTGTACGAAGTATTATGACAGGATTTCCTAGCTATAACCCAGGTAAGACCATTACTCTGATTAGTTGTCTGCTAGTCTGAAGGCTTGTGTAGTTTCTTGTTCTGCATATTCTCCCAAACTTTACACTGGTGGATTTTCTTTGTACTTAATGTTCCAGTTCTAGCTTTACGATTTCACTGAGAACTATTTTCTTCTTTCATTCACCACTTGGTTGTCTGATTTGTTGTATGTGATAATTTGGAGAAATCCATTATCCAAGCTACATGAGCGTGTGGCTTATTCATGTACAGGAGATGCATTTAGATTCATCCTGTATGATGTTAAACATTGGGGAGACTGACTACTTAGGAGAAATTCCTGAGAGCTACCAGTCTCTTGATAGCGTCCAATTAACATTGATTATTTGGACCAACACTTTGAGTGCCTACCAAGAGTATGGTGAAACCACTTGGTTTGAGGAATGGCACCAGTTCACCTTGTCTGCATGATGTCTGCATGAGGACAGACATGACTTAGGACATTCAATACCCCAGACGGATTCAGGGAAGGCATTTAATGTTCGACAGGACTGTGCGACCAGCCCTTCCGACAAGACAGTATGAATGAATCAGAAAGGGAGAGTGTAAGTGAGGTGAACTTATATGGGAAACACTCCATTACACAAATGTATATGAATATGTATGTTTTGAGCTATAGATGTTCTAAAGGGTTTTATGAATATATACATATATATTTATTTATTTAGAACTGATATATGTTTATGTAACATGCCATCATCTATCATCATACCATCATATATTATAACTTGTATGTATGTTTATATGAATGTATAGACATGTGTTTGAGATGTGTAGACGTAGATACTACCCATCTCCGTTCGTTTCATTCCAGATCTCTTAGGAGCAATGGACAGTCAACAACCCATATCCGGAAGTGACTTAGCCTTGTAAAGGGACCACTTTGGACTCCTTCAATCTGACAGTGAACTGCGTCTCACTGGGGGAAGCATGACCTATGTGCTTCTGAGCTTTTCAGCCAGATGAGTTACGTATACCATACCATAATCATCATCATCATCATATGATCATCAATAGCAATAATAAACACAGTTGTTGTATTTTAAACTCAGTTGTCTGTATAATTCTAAATGTTTATAAATGTTTGTGTAGCGTAATCAAGTACACACATTATATCATTTAGTGGGGGTTCGCACATATTGTCCAGAAGTGGGAATCTATGTCCGGGAGGTATCTTGCCTATGCAGTCTTAAGTAACCAAATTACGTTGCATGTCTTAACTCCTCCTTTCTCACTTCTGGTGATACCAAGTACAGCCACATCTATATATATATAGATATATTCTATCTTCAACGAGCCACTTCTTGGCTGTTTTCTTGAGTATCAGGGACAGTGTCTTAAATCAGCATAACAGACATTTGTTGCACGTTTTCTCTCTGGGGTCTGGGGTGTTAAATAGTCCCTTCTGACAGAGTTAGGGGATCTTAAACTGCATCCAGAACTAAACACCAGTAGAAGAAAATGATGCTGGCTGAGTGGTTGCCCCTCTGGGAACTACCCCCAGCCAGTTCAGGACAACCAATTCCTCTTCTGAAGTCATTGCAACCAATTCCTCTTCTGAAGCCAGGACAACCAATTCCTCTTCTGAATTCATTGCAACCAATTCCTCTTCTGAAGCCAGGACAACCACTTCCTCTTCTGAAGCCAGGACAAACAATTTCTCTTCTGAAGCCAGGACAACCACTTCCTCTTCTGAAGCCAAGACAACCAATTCCTCTTATGAAGTCATTGCAACCACTTCCTCTTCTCAAGCCAGTACAACCAATTCCTCTTCTGAAGTCATTGCAACCAATTCCTTTTCTCAAGCTAGTACAACCAATTCCTCTTCTGAAGTCATTGCAACCAATTCCTCTTCTGAAGCCAGGACAACTACTTCCTCTTCTGAAGCCAGGACAACCAATTCCTCTTCTGCAGCCAGAACAACCAATTCCTATTCTGCAGCCAGGACAACCACTTCCTCTTCTGAAGCCAGGACAACCAATTCCTCCTTTAAAGCCAGGACAACCAATTCCCCTTCTGAAGCCAGGACAACCAATTCCTCTTCTGAAGTCATTGCAACCAATTCCTTTTCTGAAGCCAGGACAACCAATTCCTGTTCTGAACTCGTATTGTGAACTGCTCAGTTATGGATAGACGCTGTGTCTTATTCATTGTTCTGTTGTTTTTGCATATATTTAACCCATGTGGCTTAAAAACAAAATGCTTCTATATGTTTCACACTGTCTTTCATTGCTCTTGTTTATCCACAGTGTTAACATTATTGCCACCTGCCAGTTGTCGAGAACTGTTCTTTCTGTCCACGCTGCTCATAACATTCCCCCCAACCACTAACCCCTATTACTTCTTCCTAGACTTTGGGCACGACTTACTTGAGAATGAAGTACCTAAAACCTGCGAAAGAACCATTACCAGCTTGTACCTAATTCCGGCCTGTCTGTATGTTAAAGTTAGCCGCTTATGATTTATTGACGTTGCAATCAATCCCAGAATTTTTGGCTGTGTGTGATATTCCAGGCAATGTTAATTCAGTAGTTTGCTATTGCTGTAGGATCAGCCAACACCTAAGACAATCGAAATGAACACAAAGCGGCCTGCTTCCTAATCGCCGGCTGATGGTTTTGAACCATGGACTCCGTGTATTGGGGAATTCCAAAACGTAATTTCACTAACCCATAAGTCACAGCGCGGTATAAACTGTGCTGAATTATAACCTAGTTACATCCTAATGGGCATCTTCATAGATGTGAAGTTTCAGTACTGGTCTTGCATACCCCGTTGTTTCTGAGCTTGAAAGGAGGAAGGAGAGCTCTGCAACATTCAGACCCCCGGTAAAGATACTGCAGTACCAGGTCGGGAAAGAAATGACAAGACCAGCCTCCTCTGAGAGAAGTAAGCCTCTCCAGGGTCTAGACGACCTTAAAGCCAACAAACCAGACAAGCTAAAACAGTCTTTAAGAGGATTCAAGACAAACCCAGGTCCTACTTTACCGTATGCTTTAATTGCCTCATTACTTGTCTAGTAAGCGCCTGACCAATTGTTTTGGGGCCGTACTGTATGACTGTTTATATGTTTTGACTCTATATTTGGGACTCAAGAATGTCTGGATATTTTGCTTCCTATTAATGCTTTGTTGTGATGTTAGCGTTGTACAGATCTTGAAAATAATCTATCCAACTCACCTTTAATAGATGTGTAATGTCTCCAGATCTTTTTTCTCTATACGATGAAAATATATTTAGAAATTTATGAGAAATGAGAGGAATCACTATTGGGGGACATAACATCTTTATTTATTTATTTATTTATTTATTTATTACATCAATAACATCAGATATGCTGATGATAGAGAGATAGCTTGCAAAAAATGATCACCATCCGCAACATTTGCCAGGAACGGTTATTGTACACAGTGATCAACTAGGGTTAGAATTAAACTGTAAGAAAACAGAGATTATGGTCGTCTCTAAGAAGAAAGAAATACATAATGCAATAGAAGGATAAATTGGAATAATCTTAAACAAGCGAATCGGTACAACTATCTAGGAACAGTCATAAATGTGATGGGAGGTGCCCTCAAGATAATAGAACAAGAACGCCATGGCAAATGTAATCTTTTGCAAAATGGAAAACATACAGAATAATAAAAAGATGTTAATTGTAACGAGAAAAAGAGTGTTGAAGTGCTACATAGAACATGCACTTTTTATGGATTGTGACATATTTAGCTCGTCCTTCGCCGATTTCCTGGAATTGGAGAAACAGGGTACTATGTAGACGCTCCTTATATTGACTGGGTATAAATCCTAAAGTGAGCCCGACCATTGGTTGGCTCAAGTTCCGGCCAAGGCTTGCTGGAACCCGAAACTTAGTTGTCACTTGCCTAGAAAATGCCAGCCTGACAAGTCCCTCTCCTAGCCCAGGGAGGATTTTCCCTTATATTGCCCAATTTCGCTCTCTGTACCTCAGGTAAGGGTTATAAATTCATTGTAAATGCTATGGCTGTGCTTCTGGATGAAGGGGAGTGAAGATATCAGTGTTTTTGTGCGTGAATTGTGAGACTGTGAAATCAGAACTTCATTGAGAGAGAGAGAGAGAGAGAGAGAGAATAGCCTGATTTGCTCGCTTTCTGCAGATATGACCTGCCTGCTCCGCTGAAGTTTGACCATGTTTTACGTTTGTCTGCTATGTGTCGTTGCTATATGCTTGTGAATGTAATCTCACTCTCAATGTATATTTGCATCTTTCCTATGTGCTGTAAAACTATTCCATATGGATTCACTTCATTGCACATTCTTACTCCAACTGTGGAAAGTTCTTGTGAGTCTGTGTTTTACAACTCCTGTGCCTGGAGCGTGTGACTGATCATGTAATAATTTTCATGAAGATGTGGGGAGTATTTAAGTGATTGTTATGTTCTTTTTATGAGCTGTAATCTCATAAGAGAAGAAAGATGAATGTACCATATACCCAGATGACTTGCAAGATGTGCCCACTACGCCACAATTCGCCACACGTGGCGAATATTTATGTTCAGTGACTGGCTACCAGCAGTCTTAAGGATTTGCCATAGTGCAATTCATTCCTGAAATGGATGCTCTTGATATGATTGCAACCGTGGGTAGGTTTTCAAACAGCGGTCGACAACCACTAACTTCTAAGAGTTGGGCTGGGAAAAGACAAAAGAGGGTTCTTGTGTTCGAACTTTTGCTGAGGTGTGATGAATATGTATTGAATGGACCCTGCCTTAATTCATGAATGATTATATGCTTATTGCTTCATGTGAATTGCTTCACGTGTATAAGTGGTCTGTTAATGATCACCATAACTGCTGGTGAAGGTGTTTGAACTTTTCACCAATGGGAAGGAGGAGATGAAAGGGGGCACTGGTGAACCAGATCTGACCTGAGGAGAATAAAGACCAACTTTGCATTACGGACGGGGGATGATGGGTTGTTATGCTGACCTTATATCAACATGCCTTTATCTTAACACGCCTTTTGTCTTATCGTGATGCCTGTGTCTTAACTGGCTGACATCGTCTCAACTAGATGCATCTGTCTCAACAGGATGACCTTATCTCAACCTAATGCCTCTATCACAACATGTCTATGTTACACCAGAATTCTGTCACCACAGGACAACTTGGTCTAATTCTGATGACCTTATCTTGCTGTCTTTGTCTTTAATGAGTTTATATCATTATGACACCATTGGAGAGCAGATGTTGATCCATGTGCAGATCACACTCTCAATACATCAGAGTTGGAGTGAGCTCCATCGCCGGAGAAGTGGGATGGGTGACTTAGTAACATCTCCCATCCTTCTCTTTTTACCCCTGATGTTTGTGAGATTTCGATTATGATGACCTGTGATTATATTTCAAATGTGTATAGAAGGGTTTTTGCATTTTTATATTGTCAAGAGCAATGGATGGTGTTGAGTGGCCTGGAATTCAGGAAGTAGCCCTACTGAATTGCCAACGTGACAAACGAAAGGGTCGGAGCTTTAAACCGGATTTGTGTGTGTGTGTGTGTGTGTGTGTGTGTGTGTGTGTGTGTGTGTTTGTTTGTGTGTGTGTGTGTGTGTGTGTGTGTGTGGGGAGGGGGAGTCATCAGTTACTTCATTCTCTACGTATATATCCGGAAGCCCGACATTACCGTCTGAACGATTGCATGAAGAATAAGTATATTAAGAAAGGAAACCCGCCTCATAGTCACACAGCATATTTAAGGGCAGCCCAATATCTTTTTCCTCTGTCGCAGGATTTACACTTGGAGTACCATTATGTTTTTATCAGACCAACAAGTGGAGTATGAAGTGTGAAGTTCAGATTCACTAAACTGAACTAAAAGGGACAGTAGACATCATTCTATATGAGCTGAGAAATTCACCTTGTGCATTCCTCAAGAGTAATTTCCTGTGACAAGACTGCTTACCCCGCCTCAACACCCTTAGGCCATGGTGTACCAGGATAGGTATCCCTGCCAAGTAGCATGTCAAGCGTAATGATGTAAAATAGAAGTATCAGAGAATCCTGAAACCAAAACGTTGAAGAATCTAAGCGGTTGACGTAGAAGGACAGTGAACGTCACGAAAATTTGTCAACAACAACAACAGACGGACTTGGGAGCTTGAAGAGCGAGGCAGCAGATGTCTATTTGAGGAGAATAGGTTGGCGATACACTGGCACAATATCACCTTGATGGCTGAGTTAATACATGGAATGGACGAGTCAGGATGTGGAGGCAACGTTCATATAAGCCACGAATGAATATGGACACGAATGCAGAAACTCGATATCAGAGAAGACGTCGGGAAGGAGATGTGGAAGATAACGGATGGAGAGAAGGTCACCGTGTTGACGGGCAAGGACAATCGTTTGTAATTTAAACGGAGCTGGTTTAGGTAATTATGTTGGCTATCGTCGTAATTGTAATACTGGCCCGCCTGGGCAGAACAGGCCCAGTATTTTATTCTGTGTTATTGCCAAATATTTGCACTAAGCCTGCATGCTACGGAATTAAATAACGTTTTAACTGCCAACATCTGACGGGGTCGACTTGTTTCTTCCGTTCGGTTTAGGCTTCTAGAGCTTGCCATTTGATGCTCTTATATTGGCGAGCTGTTTTGTTATCAAGTTTACTTGCAGAGTTCATGTTTACCCCGAAGCATCGCTTGGCAATCCCCATGTGCTCAGATATCACGTTTGTACCAGCAAAGCCCTAGAGCAAAGCCCCAGAAGAAGAACCAGTATTTTAACAGTGTTAACACCAAGGGGGCTGATTACAACATCTTGTTTCACTGGATATTTAATGTGGAAAGAAGAGAGTTTTATCATGGTTCGCTACGGATTTATCTGCATCACTGAAGAATTTATGTCAACCAGTATTTAGTAATTATTTGTGATTTTTTGGTTGGTTTCATGGTGGGAGAAATCATAGAACATTTTGTACTGATTTGTCATCCATGTGTTTGAACTATGGGGTGGATTATTGATATCCACAGGCCAAATTTGATTTTCCCCGAGGCCTACCACTTTCCTCAATATATTGTTGTGGTGACACCTGGAGTTGGTGTTGATAAATTGTGGACGTTTTGTTCATTGGTTGTTGTTTACATTTGTTATGTAATACTGTGTTACACTTGGGTTGTGATCTTAGTGAGGAGGGATCCATACACAAGGACACATTTTTGTAATGGAATGAGTTAATTTTCTTCTAGTGTCTTTGGTAGATTTCCCTGATCACTCGCCTTTAAAGGGAGGCCCTTTACTTAATAAATTTCATGTGGGACTTGAATATTTTCTGTCTCGGTCTTCACAATGGGGGTTCGGAGCCATTCAATGGCTTCCTCAACAAGGTTGATTTAATCTGTTATCTCATCCGGGATTCTCTAGATATTCGCCCAAAGAATATTTTCCACCTCACTTGGATGTAACACATGGACGATGGGCAGACAAGCTAAACAACATCTAATGGCAGGAGAAATGCAAAGAATACCATGGACAGATAGAAAAACCAATGAGCGAGTTCTAATAAAGCCAATGAAAACCGCAAACTGATTAGAGAAATTAGACGTAGACAGTCACATTTATTTTGGCACTTTAAGAGATGAAATAAATTGGAGAACTTGGCGACAACTGACAAGATTGAGGGGGAAAAAACAAGGGAAAGGTAGAAAATAAATATCTGGATGGCTTGGCCACATGGCATTGACAAGAACACAGAGCTAATCCACGACTCTGGTGATCGTGTAAGATGGTGAAACATGGCCGTTCACGATTACCGGCATGCCATATGATGAACTCACCTTTATGTCTTATTCACTGAGAATGCGTGTTCCATTTACGTTAACAATTATTATTCTAGCGCTGCGACGCTGGCCTCTTACTTATTATTGATGTTTGAAGATTTCTCTTGTGATTTCCGTACACAGGGTACTAGTGCACGATAAGACTGACGTGCTCGTGGTCCTTTGCGATCGTGTGTATACTTTAGTGTAACGTGCGTTTATTTATGCAAATCTGAGGTTAACGGACTAGTTAGGAATTTGCTAGTGCTAGCAAGGGTAACTGGGGCAAAGAAGTAATAGGCGGATGTTAGGTAAAACAAGGTTGAGGTAAGAACTCGAAAACAATGGCGGGCCCTAAAACAATGGAGACTAGATCGTGGAGATGTCAGTCGTAGTCACGAAAGCACAGAGGAAAACGTGACTGGAAACTAAGAGACAAAGGGAAACTTAGAAGGGGTATGATGGAGGAATTTAAATTAGGGTTACAGAGGTTAAATGATGTTTCTTGGGAGATCTGGGAATACTGAATAAGGGGACAAGGCTGGGAAAATTCAGGGATTCGGAGTTTAAGTGTGGGGGAGTTAGGGAGAACTCTGTCTAGAGGTTTAGAGTCAGCTGGAGACTGAGGGATAGTCAGTCGGAGTCCTGGGCAGACAGTGGAGGACTGAATTCTACCCCCCCCCTCCTCTGCCGTGCGCCCACCTTGACGAGGTAGAGGGGCTTGCGCGTTCCAATGACCCCAAGAGCTATGCCGACGGTAGCACAGCTACTGGTAGGGTCACCCATGTCGGACAGGTCAAGGGAGAGGGACCAGACGAAGCGACGCACAAACCTGCTGCCTTGTAGGTAGACTGGGGACAGTCAAAGGCTAGGGAAAGCATCCCGAATAAATGCTTGTCGAAATAGGATGTACTGAGCCACAGGCTTGACAAAGAAGTGCAACGTAACTTTATCATTTCATGATGCCACAGATGAAAATTAATCGTTATGGTGCTAATCCCGTGAAGTCCCATCAGTCGGTGATAGTGCCGGGCCCCCTGCCTCGAGGGGGTCCACCCATGACTACTGGTGGTCACCTTCCCCTGTGCTGTGGAGTCAAGGAAAAGAGGAGTAGGTTAAGAGCTATTGACCAAACACCCCGGACACTCAACATACTACAGTGGAATGCCGAAGGAGTTTTTAACAAGAAAGTCTCATTAACAAAGCGTCTTCATAAAGATAGAATAGATGTGGCATGCATTCAAGAGACACACCTCAACGCCAATCACAAATTCTCAGTCAGAGGATATCAGGCCACACGTTTCGACCGCGAAGGACACAAAGGAGGAGTTCTAATACTTACAGGAAATATAATACCTTGCAGCGAAGTATCTGTGATCTCTGACAACCAAACGGAAATTATAGGTGTTGACATAATGATAAAGGACGTGAAAATAAGAATTTACAATCTGTATAGCTCGGCAGATAAGGATCTTACACTTTCAAACATGAAAATAACTGACACAAATTGCATTATTGTCGGAGACTTTAATAGCCGTTCAGAAAGATGGGGACACCCAGATACTGACAGAAGAGGAGATGAAGTGGAGGACTGGGAAATAGACTCAAATCTCCATCTACTCAACAAAGCGGATGACACACCGAGCTTCTACTCCAGAAGATGGATTACCATTTCTACTCCAGACTTAGCTTTCTGCACAGGAGACATCCTCCACAAAATCGATCGTCATGTGCTTGATCAATTAGCAGGTAGTGACCACAGACCAATCAAGCTTGTAATGAATATGGAGTATGTTCCACAGGAGCAAAAGCCTTTGCCCCGTTGGAATTACAAACGAGCAGATTGGGACAGATTTGCCATACTAACAGACAAATATTGTGAAAACATAAATACACGATATGGCAACCTGAAGCAAATGGTGGAAAGTCTAAACAGAGCAATAATACAGGCGGCCACTGAGTCTATTCCAAGAGAAGCGAGGAAAAATTACAAACCATACTAGACTGAAGAACTACAAATTTTGGAGGACAAAGTTGAAGATGCCAGGAAGACCGCAGAGAGAGAGAACAAACAACTGAAGCGAACATCTCTCTCAAAGCCATCTCAGCAAAATATAAAAGAACAGTAAATCAAACAACAAGAGATTGTTGGAGGGAAAAAACAGAAAACCTGAATTTTGACAGGGATGGAAACAAACTATGGAAACTAGTGAAAGCCATGAACAATAAAGGACCTAGAAACAAACAAATAACAATTAAACAAGGAAATGCCTTGCTTACAGGAAAGATGGCTGCAAATGCACTAATGGAACACTATGCTAGTGCAAACCACATTGATATTACAACTGAACAGAACAAAGCAATCAAAGATAAACAGATACATCATAGTGATACAGAGACAGCAGCTGAATATATGATGGCAAATCTAACAATGGAAGAAATGGAACAGGCAATGAATACACTAAAAAAGAATAAATCACCAGGAAAGGATGGAATCACAAATGAAATGCTAATAGGACTAGGCACTAAGGCAAAAAAGAAACTACTAGCAGTCCTAAATTACAGCTGGAAGAGAGGAATAGTCCCACAGGCATGGAAAGAAGCTATACTAATACCAGTCCCAAAGAAAGGAAAAGACCTGGAAGAACCAAATGGCTATCGACCTATCAGTCTACTTAGCTGTGTAGGAAAATTAATGGAACGCATTATCAATGGCAGGCTAACATGGCATCTGGAAGAAAACCAACTCTTAACACCACACCAAGCAGGATTCAGAAAGTACAGATCAACTGAAGATCAAATAACCTATATAGCTCAGGAAATAAAGGATGCCTTCCAAGAGAAAAAGCACACACTAGCGGTCTGGATAGACTTAGAAAAAGCATTTCATAAAGTATGGAAGGAAGGACTGAAAGTAAAACTGCAAAAAATGCATGTTTGTGGGAAAATGTACAAATGGATCAGCCACTACCTAGAGAACAGAACTGCCAGTACAAAAGTACAAGGACAAACCAGCAAAATGATGCTGTTGGAGCAAGGTGTCCCCCAAGGAGGAGTTCTTTCACCAACATTATTCCTAGCATATATAAATGACATTACAGAAAATTTTCCAGCCAGAGTACACACATCCTCCTTTGCAGATGACCTAGCCATATGGACATCTGAAGAATATATTAGTACAGCTAACAGCAGAATACAGCAAGTCCTATTAGCGCTAGAGGACTGGTCAAAATCATGGCTAGTGAAGATAAGTGAGGAGAAAACAACATGCACAGTGTTCTCCCTCTCAAATAAAACTCAGCAACCTAAGCTGGTATTGAATGGAAAAATATTGCGCCATGAAGAAAATCCAAACTATCTAGGAGTCACCTTTGATCGTCGCTTGACATGGAAAACACAACTTGAGAAAAATCGAACAAGAGCAAGGCAAAGAATGGCAATCATGAAAAAGCTTGCTGGTACAACGTGGGGAGCAGATGAGAAAGTTCTCAAGAAGTTATATACTGGACGGGTGAGGCCAGTACTGGAATATGGCATCGCAGCTTGGGCAACAGCAGCAAGGTCAAACTTTAACAAAATAAATAGAGTCAAAAATCAAGGAATGCGAATCATAACTGGAAGCCTGAAGACAACGCCTATTAATGAACTAGACAAGATCACTTGTTTACAACCAATGCAGGATAGAAGAGATAACAGAGCCCAGCAACAAGCAGAAAAATTTAGAAGATTGACAGACCACCCTATGTATAAAAGGATTAATGGTTTTGGAAAGGGAAGACTGAAGCGTAGCAACTTTGTAGAAACTGCAAAACGAAAGATTAGGGCAGATCCTAATGAAACTGAACGAAGAGAAATAACCCTAAACTACATAAAAGAACATTACCCAAGCAGCAATTAGACCCATGCATATACAGATGGATCAGCCAAAAATTCAATAGAGAATGGAGGAGGAGGAATTCTCCTAAATTTAAAAAATGGAGTGGAAAAAACACATTCAGTGGCAACTGGAAAATTTTCAAGTAACTTCAAAGCGGAGGTAGAGGCTCTGAAAACTGCAGCAGAAATGTTCTTGATGGAGGAAAATAAAGAGAAGCAAATAGCTATCTTCACAGATGCAAAGTCAGCTGTCTCAATACTGAAGAGCAATAACAGCACAGAACTAACTAACCTAAGAGCAGCACTCCATGGTCTATGTAAGAAATCCAAAAAAGTTGTAATACAGTGGATCCCATCACATTGCAGTATACCTGGAAATGAAGAGGCTGACAGACTAGCAAAAGAGGGCGGACGACTACAACAGCCTGACATATAGACATAACCTATAATGAGGCAACAAGTGTTATAAAAAGCACTTATAGAACCAAATGGGAATCAGAGCATCCAGGCCACCAGAAGGATGATGCATATTACAAACTCGACGAAGAGAACAAGTAGCAATCTTCAGACTCCGCACAGGACATAACAGGTTGAAATACCACTTGTTCAATAAACTAAAGATAGGAGATACCGATGAATGTAATTGTGGAACTGGTAAAATGACAGCTAAACATTTGCTGCAGGAGTGCCCAATATATGCAGAACAGAGAAAGATATTTTGGCCCACGCCTGCTTCATTTGAGGGCAAGCTCTATGGAGATATCAACAAGCTCAAGTTGACTACAGCTTACTTTAACTACATTCAGGTTGACATCTAAAGGTGCATGAAGATGTATTTAGACTGCCACACTTCATACCACAGGTATGTCGATTACAAAAGCGTCCCAGATGCATGAAATGGAATATTGCTTGGATAGCAAATTCATTACGTGGAAAGTCCGAATCAAAAGCTCACTGTGTGGGCTTCATAAAAGGTGGAAAAAGTGTCCTAGTGACACGAAATGGAATATTGCTTGGATAGCAAATCCATTACGTGAAAAGTCCGAATCGAAAGCTCACTGTGTGGGCTTCATAAAACGTGGAAAAATTGTCCTAGTGGCACGAAAAGGAATATTGCTTGGATAGCACATCCATTATGCCGAAAGTCTGAATCGAAAGCTCACTGTGTGGATGTCATTTGCAGACTGCATTCTTCTAGTTTCCGGAGGAACAGCCTATGGTGAACGGAAGGCCCAATATACGGAAGTGAGGCTAAGCAGCCATGTGCAGGACGTGATGATTCCTTGGGTGAGCCCAGTACCAGAGCGCTGTGTGATGGCTCTGCAAGTATGGAAGCCTCCTTGGATGGCGGGGAATGCCTATGGTCTGCCCCTGCCTTCCCTTGAGGGTTGACCGGGATGTCTTTGGCTGTTCTATATGGGCCAGCTAGGATGGGGGATAACACCACAACAGTGAGATTCAAACGTCCTAAGAAACCCCCGGGAAGGTTAACCCGGTCAACAAATGCCCGCAGAAGTCGGATGTGTCGGCCTAACGGCGCAAGAACGCAGCTCTGCTGTAAACAGGCTCAACGCAGTCACATCCGGAAAAAAAAATCCGGATGAACGCAGAAGAAGAAGAAGAATTCTGGCCCAGTAGAGTGGCGAAGGGTTGAGAACAGTGTAGTGCGTGAGGCCAGTAAACGGTTATCGTGTGGTCGCAGGATCTTATTGTGTTAAAGTATTCTCTGAGTGTGCTGGAACTGTTCATATGCAATATTGCTAGAGTTTACTGTTGAAATTGTTCCTGATTAGTAGTGTTGTATCATCAAGTGTGTTCTAATTAAAAATCGTGTTTTCGCAATCTGCTGTTAGATATTGATTCATCGTTGTTGATCAGTCGTTCAACACAACATGCACACAGACATCCTCTAGACCAGTGGTTCTCAACCGGTGGGGAATCCCCCCACCCATGGGGGGAATTTTTGGGTTTCTAGGGGGGGGGGGGGGATTAAGATTATTTCAAGATCGCATTAATACAAGAACCAGTTACTTGATATTGTTTTTTCCTCTAGATTTTACGGTCCTGTACTTCTCACCCTAATGAAATTTGTTTTATAACGTAAGTAGACCCGCAATTCACGTTTTCCTTGTTCTAGTATGTGTTATTAAATTTAGCTTCAATTTTTATGTATACTGTGTAAGGGTGGGGAAGGGGGGGATTTATAGGGAGGAAATTCGAAAGGCGGGGAATTACGTTCTGAACATATGGTAAAGGGAGGCATGGGCCAAAAATGATTGAGAACCACTGCTCTAGACACAACGACTACCACTTCTTTATGTCATAACTTTGTGACATTTAGTTAGTTTAGTTTAGCCGACGGATCAACATCACGGCACACGGGTGTAATCCATAAGTGCTCCGTTCTACTTCTAACTCAAGCCTGAGTACGGAGAATCTCAGCTCAGTGCACGAACTCAAAAGCACCGGCTAGGATCCTGAAATACTTTGGGTAGATTTTTAACTCGAAATTTTGCCCGGGCAGCGCCGTTAGGCTACTCTTTTTCAATTTCCAACTGCTAAGGGGATTTTAACGTGCGCAACAATACACACGGGCGTCCGATCTCACTACCCAGAGACAAGGGGAAATTTTGTTACAAGAAGTCCACGTGGAAAAATCCCGTTCCTCACCGGGGCTTGAACCCGGGACCTCTAGCACTCGAGGCGGACACCATACCTCGAGACCACTCAGCCCCCTGCGTGTATAGTACAGAAGAACAGATAGATAATCACGACTTGGGGAGAATGGTGCTACAGAGAGTGACCAGAACGATCTGGCCGACGCTCAGGACTTGGTGGAAAGGCCCGAAGGACACATAATCAGACTGCTGCTGGTACCATCAGTACTGGGACTCTTCGCTTGCTGTAGAAAATGAGGATGGAGCACGTATGGGAATGTCCCGAAAGCTAATAATGTCGTTTCTTGACTCCATTCAACTCCATACACACATGAGCTAGCTGCTCTGCGTATTAGCACCAGGAGTTATCGTTCGCTTGTTAGACCGTGCATTAGGCATATGGTGCTAGGTCAATATTTGTATAGACCAATCGGCAAGTGGAGGAGGATGTCATCAATATCAACCAGGCCGTCTTTACTTCCCAAGAACTTTCCTAGTGCCCATTTTAGGCTGTGGCTACCTGAGACCATACGCCCAATTTTAAAATCATCTAGTTGCGGATTCGGACCTATGAACACCGGGTTGCATACGAGCGTCTAGTCACTAGGCCAGCGATTCACTGCTTGACCATGCACTTTGTATTTCTCTGATAATTGTTAGTGAAAGGAATCCTGTTGATTTGTGAATTTCCACGATGTTTTTATAAGTGGATTTAGCATTTGTGTTGCGTTGTTTTCATACACAATTCTACAATAATATCATGGCTTGAATGAAAGTCGGTATCAGAAATTGATTGCGGCACAAGAGACAGGGGGCTATGGAAAGACATGATTACCAACACCACACGGTATGGACTGTAAGAAGAAAGTACAGATAGCTGTGGACAGACATGATTACCAACACCACACGGCGTGGACTGTAAGAAGAAAGTATAGAAGACTGTGGACAGACATGATTACCAACACCACACGGTATGGACTGTAAGAATAAAGTTTTAGCGCATTAAGGCATGTAAAAGCGTCCTAAACGTTTACGTACTTCGGTGCAAACCGCTTAAGGCGATCTCGGATGTGGCGAATTTCTGATGTGAAGAACAATATCGTATTGCACATTGTAAATGAATTACAATATTCTTGAACTCTTATAACATGAATTTCTGATAAGAAGAACTATTTTTGAATCCCAGGTGAGTTTGCCTTATTAGGTATGCGCTGTATCTGCCTAGCTTCATAACCTCACCATGCTTACCTAACCACCTACCTACTTACTTATTTATCTATCTACCTACCTATGTTCCGATCTACTTACTTACCGCCATTGATCCTTCTATGTCTACCTAACTACTAACCCACCTACCTGTCAAATTACCTACCTACCTGCCTACCTACCTACTCTATTATCTACTATATATGTATTTATCGTTTCATCGATTATTTCATCTTGAGATGCGTCCCTGCTTCCACATTCCCTTAAGCTCTCCAGTAATAAAAAATTTACAACAATTTGTGTAGGAAACCCTGGCTGACGATCTCATCCATGCTTCTGTTTATTCTCGGAAGTGTCTCCTACGTCCGGCCCAGCAGATTAGTCTGTAAAATATTGATTACGTACGACATCACTACATGTGAGATAACACTGTTCAACTGACAATGAAAACAGTTATGTGGGTTTAGTGTGTGAAAAATAAGCAGATTGAAGAAAATAAAGTATGTGATTGCGTTTGAATACAGACGGTGAAATGTAATTATATTTTATTTGTGTTGTTAGTTGGAAGAATTTATTTCTTAAAGTCACAATAAGCTTTAATGTGATTTGAAGGGTGCATTTTGTTTCTTGGGCTTTCCTTTCACCGCCTTATAAAGTGGGTTTCTTGGGCATGGTGACTTCCTAGTCTAACAGCTGCACACGCCTTTTGAATAAGATCAAAGTGAACATAAGATCAAAGCGTAGACATCTGCACTTGTCTGGCCAGGGTCACCAGCAATGGCGGTCATCACAATGACACACTGGGACGTGGAACATCATGAGGCGGTTCTAGTTCCCGGGGAACCGCGAGCACTTAAAAAAAAATATTCAACTTTTTGTAATTAACTCTGAGCAAGATGGTGCATCGACTTACTTTCAGACGTCGTTTCCCGAATGCTGTGATGTCGGTTCCTAAATCAATCAATCAATCAACTGCACAAATTCTAACCACCGAAAAGTCTCCAAAGACACCCGGTGGAAAGTTGGTATATTTGTACCAGAAAAAGCTTGCAAAGACACATGGTGACTACAAGACCAAGCTCAAAGGAGTGAGAACTGTGTGTTCCCACAAGCTGAGTACATAGAGAAAGCGACAGAAGGAAGGCACTCGTGCTTATGGGGCATCGCTATGCCACTTTCTTCATTGCAGCAAGACTTCTCAAGGCACAAGTGGCTGGTTAAAAGCACTAAGACTTCTGTTGATTCAAAATAATTTTTTTTTTTAAATGTAGTGTTAAAAAAAAATTCAACATTGATCAAAAGGTTGTGAGCTTGTTTGACTTTTATTAACTTAAATCTGTCTATCAAAGTCAATGAACTGTGCTCTTCTTTCACTTTTGGCCAGCTGTTTAGCCCAGGCGGTGTGTTCCCGGTTTTTATTAATATCTGCTTTCTCACATGCTTTCCTAACAGTTCCTGTTGGGGAAGGGTGACCGATAATATGTCAGCTGGAGAGCCTCAAATATTCAAATCCTTGTGGTTTCCCCCTGAGCAGAATCGTCAACAAGTGCCGTCAAAAAGTACCATGTTTTGGTCAGTAACATAGACTATGACCATGCATTTGCCTGTATAATGTCCGTGGGTAAGGTAGACTACACGGCCAATCTCAACTAAGCGTTCATTGGGCATTCTTGTAGGATACATCAACTGCAGAATGGAAAAATAGCCAAAATTTTAAGCCAGCTTTTCAGAGATCAGAAAAGATTATGCTTATTTCATGAACTTTCATGCTGCAAGAGGATATTTGCAAGTATTATCCTCAAAACACGCCTGGGGGGGGGGGAGAGAGAGAGAGAGAGAGAGAGAGAGAGAGAGAGAGAGAGAGAGAGAGAGAGAATAAATTAGTGGTGATTATAATGTCGCGCAAGAAGGTCAAACGTGTTAAACACAATGGGAGAATCTCCACTAATGACATTATCAAGATCGCCAGACAAATGCGCCCTCACAATATGGCAAAACCTCTCGTTGGAATTGGGACAGAAGTCTTGGTGGACAGCACAGTCTGTTCGCTGCACAATTGACAAGATGAGTCCTCATGCTGTGACTGAGAAGATCAATTAAGCGCATATTGAAATTACAGGAGAATAAAGCAATTGTTTTAGTGTTGAAAAACAAAATGTCAGTGATATAAAACCCAGGGGAAAAAATAAGGTAGAAGAATCACACTCGGAGAAGTTGACAAGGAATAACAATAATAATAATGATAATCTCATCTCATCTCATCTCATCATGTTCCTCTTGTACCTTGCGGTGTCGAGGTGAAGTATAAACAGCGGGAGAGTGCCCGCTTATGGGCTTCATGTATCGATATTTCCTAGTAGTAGTAGTAATAGCAGTAGTAGTAGTAGTACTAGTAGTAGTAGTAGTAGTAGTAGTAGTAGTAGTAGTAGTAGTAGTAGTAGTAGCAGCAGCAGCAGCAGCAGGGGTATTAGTAGTAGTAGTAGTAGCAGCAGCAGTAGTAGTAGTAGTTTTTGGGTAGTAGTATAGGGGGTGTATTGAATGACTGTGCAGTGTTTGAAAATATTGGTAGTCCAAGTTTTGTATTTACCTATTATGTTGCATGAACTTTGCAAAGGGTGAATACAAAATGTGGATCGGTAATATTTTCAAACACTGCACAGTATAAAAAAATGCACCCCATTGTAGCTGGGTAGTAGTAGTAATAATAGTAGTAGCTGCAGTAGTATTATGAATAGTTACTAGTATTACTTGTAGTAATATTAAGAGCAGCATTAGTAACTACCGTAGCTTTCGTGGTAGTAATAATACTGGTAATGGTGACAGTATTAATAGCTGCAATCGTAGTAAGAGTAATAGTAATAATTGTAGTAATATTAGCAGCAGCAGCAGCAGTAGTAGTAGTAGTAGTAGTAGTAGTAGTAGCAGCAGCAGTAGTAGTAGTAGTAGTAGTAGTAGTAGTAGTAGTAGTAGTAGTAGTAGCAGCAGTAGTAGTAGTAGTAGTAGTAGTAGTAGTAGCAGCAGCAGCAGTAGTTGTAACAGCAGTAGCAGTTGTTGGTTTTATTGTAGTTGTTGTTGTATTTCTATAAGTACTACTAGATTGTGATGATTATAATTAATCAAAATAACGAAAAAACAAAAGGAGAAAAGAAAAAATAAAGACATGACGGAAGGAAAGAAGGAAGAAAGGAAGGAAGGAAGGAGAAGAAGAAGAAGAAGAAGAAAAAGATGATGATGATGATGCTGAAGTTATTGTTGCTATGCTGATGAAGAGATCCCAATGGACGACTTTGACATGTGTTAATGTGTGTAGCACTTTGCTCAGATCACTTATGCTAAATGACAACTATCGGAACCGGTTGCCGGTGTTTACACTTGTTTTGGGCTCCCAGGTCGACCAGCCTAAAATGGGCACCAGGACATGCATTGGGAAGTAAAGGCGGCCGGTCTAATACTGAACACATCACCCACCGATCGCCGATTGGACTATAAAATATGGGTCTAACATCATATACCGCAGGGGCCTCAAGGCCTGTATAATAGTTCTTTTACTTATAGAGAAAAATATTAACCGCTGTCAGATTTCTGATTAAGTGCCATGGGATGATAAATAGTCTTAAACGACTTCCCGTTTCTCCCATAGGTTTATATATCGCCAAAATTCTGTCATTGCGTTATAATACAACGTGTCTGCTACCATATTAATAACAACATTTACGTCAAAACTGTGATACATCTTTACTTCCCATTTTCCGTCATCTATTTTTGTTTGGTCCAGCCTACTTTTTCTTTGGCAGTGAATCTGTCGAGGAGCTTAAGGCAGAACTGAAAGAAAACAAATTCCCCCTTTGAACACCCAGAGACAAAAACGGGAAGGAAGTTAAGCGTTCAAAGATTACTTTCCAAAAGCAATTTGTTTGTTACGTGAGTTATGGGCCGCAGGTGACAACCTCCCGCAGATGGCAGGCAGACAGTTACAAATCAATGTAAAACTCCTTTTGTTGAATGTTAAAACCAGATTACCCTGACGTCCTTGTAAATCAGATTTCTGTGGTGGGAAAATGTTATGGAGATCGAATAAGGGAGTGGTATTATTTTGCGCATAACGTCTTTCTACAGATTTATTCAGTTTTCAATAACTCTCGTTCTCCAGATGATCAATATTCAATTCTTGATAACTGCAAATAACGTCTCCCCGAAGAAGCTCATTCTCATAAATAATGTCTTTTAAAAATAAAAATAAAAACAAATTTCTTGCTGTCTGAACGTACAAAGTTTATTACAGGGCCGTGCCGTGCTATGGTACAGAGAAGCGGCCGCATCAGGCGGCACCGTTAGGGGGCGACATAAGCAACCAAATCAAAATATAATTTGAACCATTCAATCATTACAAATCTTTATGCAATGCTTTTCTATATTGGTCTGTGTTATTCCGATACTGATGTATACGATTTATGATTTATTGCACGCCTCTGCCTAAGCGCGCTTTTGATTTCGATGTCTGGTGCAGATGCATCGTTTAAGGGGAGGCATTTCGGCGACATTTAAGGGGCGGCATTTCGAAGATTTGCGTCATATTGAGAAAATCTACCGCACGGCCCAGGTTAGTCACATATCATTTATAGGAGGTTGCAATAAACCACCATCATTTATTGACTGTTTTTGATTTAGTAGTTCACTTTAGATTTTAGTTCATTAGTTTGCCATTGCTTTCTGACCGGTCATCGTCTCATGGAAATCAACGCACGGCGATCTGCTTCCAAGAGCCTGTACAACATCCTCTGATCTACCCCGGTTGCTGTCACAGCCCTCAATTGTTAAAATATCGTAACTTTTTCCTGACTTCCCCTGATATGATCATTTTAACAGATTCAATGCCACACAAAAAGTAAGCTTGGACCAAACAAACATGGATGGCAGAAAATGGGAAGTAGGGCGTGTCACAGTTTTGACTAACTGTTGCTAATATGATAGCAGACATGTTGCATTATATATACAATAAAAGGGGTTTGTATAGGGAAAACTACTGTATTGATATTTTAACAATAGTTTGATTTATAAGCCCGTGGCAGTCATGGGAATTTCGAATAAGGCGATTTATCATCCCACGGCTCTTAATAAGTTAAGTCTAGTATATTCTCTAACATTGTGAATCAGGTTTGACATAGTACAGATATTCCTAGATTTGGTTTTCGCTGACGACATTGCTCTCCCGTCCCAACACACGAAATCAGATGCAATATAAACAAAACTCGCTCGACGGGTCGCAACAATATAAACAAAACACGCTCGACGGGTCGCAACAATAGAAACAAAACACGCTCGACGGGTCGCAACAATAGAAACAAAACACGCTCGACGGGTCGCAACAATATAAACAAAACACGCTCGACGGGTCGCAACAATATAAACAAAACTCGCTCGAACGGGTCGCAACAATTGGGTATAGAAATTCAAAGGGACAGACAAAAAAAAAAAAAAAATGTGAATATATCAAGCAAATGTAAACTCAATCTCGCTTGGTAAATACTCATCTCACATGGTGAAATCATATACCTATTTAGGCAGAAATGTTGACAACTATGTGGAACAGATATAGATATTAAAATAAGAATACATAAAATAAGAGGAGTTTTCGTAGCATTGAGAAATTATTGGAAGTAAAAAGAAATGGAACCTATTACCAAACTTACAATATGTAACCCTAAAGTTAAATCAGCACTGTTGAATGCATCTGAAACACATAGAACGACTAAAGCAATTATTAATACTGATCATGAATAAATACACACATATTGTTTGACGCTCATAGAAGTAGGGGTAAGTATTAGAGACTAGCGGACGGACTGGACAACATAACAATTGGAAGTTATAGTTACCGACCGGGATTCAAACCGGTCACCTCAAATAGCGACAGTGCCTCGTCTAGTCTAGAGCATAATGCGAACACGGTACTCCAGTCCTTGCTGCTATCTGATACTATGACGAAGCCCGTATTGCTTAAATTATTTGTCTTTCTCTGCCTCTCTAGCCGAGTATTTTCCATCACAAGGCTAATTTTTGTATTGCGCCTCTACTGTTGATGGATGTCATAAACATTTTATTTGTTTTCTTCTTCTTCTTTCGTACGCTTGAAGTACGAGGGCGAGTCAATAAGTAAGTTACACAGGTAAATGTTGTTGATGTTTTCTACAGGTGTCATTAGATGATAGCAACATCGAACTTTATATTCCCGTTCGTCAGGCGCTAGGTGTCTCATGTGCATGCGCAGCGCATAAATAAAATGGCGCCTGTACTTACGGAGTGTACAACCAAAGAACAACGTGCTGTTGTGCTTTTTGTGGGCAAAAGGACTGCCTGAAAAGGACATTTATAAGGAAATACTTCCTGTTTATGCTGACTACCAGTCCGAGTCAAAGCGTGCTTCAATGCAATGGAAACATTCTTCTTCGCCTTGTGTCCAAAAATTCAAGGTTACGCCATCAGCAGGGAAGGTTAAGCTGACAGTGTTCTGGGATTGTCAAGGAGTGCTTTTTAACCAATTTCAAGAAGAAAGGTGACAATGTGAATTCTGAATCGTACTGTGAAGTTCTATAAATGCTTCATGATGCAATTCGAAGAAAACGTCCAGGACTGCTGACTAAAGGAGTGGTGCTTCTTCATGACAATGCCAGACCACATACGGCTCGATTAACTCTGGAGAAAATTAACCAAGTAAGGTGGGAATTTCTGGAACATCCACCTTACAGCCCCGACTTAGTCCCTAGCGATTTCCACATTTTTGGTCCACTGAAACCCTACCTTGTCGGGGGACATTTCGCGAATGACACCGAAGTTGAATGTGAAGTAAAAGAATGTGATTTAGAAAACAGAGCATGCAGTTCTATGCAGCCGGTTTGAGAGGACTGATAAAACGATGGGATAAGTGCATCAATGTTTGTGGAAATTATGTTGAGAAATATAGGGACAATGTATGTATACAAATAAACTGGTTTCAAGTTGTTATTATTTTTAGTTATTTTTCTACAGCCATTTGTTACGTACTTATTTACTTCCCCTCGTATGTCAATAACTGCAATATTGTCTCTTGTATAAATTTAAATTTCTGTTTTAGTTCGCGTAATGGTTCATAGAGTTTGTCGGTTCTTATGGTATTGGTGGGTGGTCTTGTCACGTCTCCATCTCCCACTACCTCTGTGTTTAATTTTTTTTTCTCCGTTCACGATATTGTCAGCGTACTTTTCTGTCCACGATATTGTATAAATTCTTCTCTGTCAATGAATGTCAACATGCATCTGTCTATGATATTGTCAAAATTATTCCATGTCCATGATATTGGCAACATTCTTCTCTGTCCATGATATTCTCACCATTCCTCTCTGTTCACGATTTTCTTGGCGTTCTTTCCAGTCCATGATATTGTCAACATTCTTCTCTGTCCCTGACATTGGCAATACGCTTCTCTGTCCATAATATTGTCAACATTCTTTTACGATCATGATATTGTCAACATTCTTTTATGATCATGATATTGTCAACATTCTTTTCTGTCCACTCGCTGCTGTGATGTCGGTTCCTAAATCAATCAATCAATCAATCTTTTCTGTCCACGATATTCTCAACATTTCTCTTAGTCCACCATATTCTCAACATTCCTCTTAGTCCACAATATTCTCAACATTATTTTATGACAATGATATTGAAAACACTCTTCTCTGTTCACGATATTCTCAACATTTCTCTTAGTCCACCATATTCTCAACATTCCTCTTTGTCCACCATATTCTCAACATTCCTCTTAGTCCACCATATTCTCAACATTCTTTTATGACAATGATATTGAAAACACTCTTCTCTGTTCACGATATCCTCAACATTTGTTCTCTGTAGTCGATATTCTCACCATTCCTCTTTGTCCACGATCTGCACAAAGATTCTTCTCTGTCCATAGTATCCTCTAAATGCCTCTCTGTCCACGATATTCTCAATATACTCCTCACAACCAAAACCCCATAGCCTTCACTTTCTCCAACATTTCATTATTTATAGTCCAATTTCGTGAACAGATATTCAGCTTTCGTGAAATTGGAAACGAAGAAGACATAAAAAAAAGTGTCACGGGAAGAAATAAACGAATCAAACACTAATAGATTAAGTTAGCCATATTACAAAACTCGGTTGTGTTTATTATAAAGGGTCAATCAAAAATCTGAACTTTTGGCCTAGACCTTGTGTGGAGACGATGACTGGCTCTGGATATTGGCTCCATTCTTGATCATTGAGAGAGCAATGGTAGCAGAGTGGCCAGCAAACTTGCATACTAGCGCGATAGCCATGTATTCGAATCTCCATCGAGGTGGATTTTTATATTGACATGGGCACCTAGGTCTTACCTTCTAAAATTGGCACCAGGAAATGTTCTTAAAAGTAAAGGCGGCAAGCGTGGTATTGACATCACCCATCGAGTACCGATTGGTCTATTAAAATATATAATTAGCACCATTTACCCAATTGCCAAGAAGCTAATACTGGGTGTCTCTTTAATGACTGTACAGTGTTTGAAAATATTTCCGGTCCAAGTTTTGTATTTACCTATAATGTTGCATGAACTTTACAGAGGGTGAATACAAAACTTGGACCGGCAATATTTTCAAAACACTGCACAGTCATTAAAAATACACCCTATAAAAGGAACCTTTAAACAAATTTGTTCCGAAGAATTCTCCTGCTATAGGCCTGTAATGTGATAGGGGCATCACACTTTATAGAACGCAAGGAGGAATAGGTGGTCAGTCTTTCGCTTACTATAGCAGGCGACGAGCCGGCGTGTTTATCCCGCGTCCGTAACATTATCAGAGCAGTTCCTTATCAACTTCGCTAGCACAGGTCCTTTACATTAATTACAGGTAGTTGCGCCTGTCTGTCCGTCCGCTCATCTGTGTGTGTGTGTGTGTGTGTGTGTGTGTGTGTGTGTGTGTGTGTGCGTGCGTGTGCTGTAAAGCTATGTTCAACCCGCTCGTCTACCAACACACAGGTCTGTGATGCAATCACCAGAAGTTCCAGTACCCGCTCTGTACGGGTCGATTATTAACTTTTCCCACGAATGTTCCAGAATTTAAATACAAAAACAAAAAACAAGACAAGAGACGAGGACGGAAGTTGGCCAGGCAATCTTATTAAGCCGTGACCTAGAGATCTCCCAGTGTTGATCAAGTTTGGGCCCTTGGCTGGGAAGACGACACACAGACCCGCAAATTTAATGTAAATCGCAGTGGGGCTTCACAACCCCACTCGTCAATGGAAACTTCACTTTTTGTTTTCTGGAGGAGAGGTAATCCAGATTCAGTGATGCCCACTAACGGACATTGAGCATTGATTCGCCCATACTGGGATTCCGGGTTACTTTAATGTTATATTTCACCTTTATTGCGTGGCTTGTGATTATTTTCCCAATCATGTGGAATTCACGAATGTGTGAATCTCTTAGACTACTGGAATTCCGAAGCCCGTAATTTTTCGTTCCATTGGACTACCAAGCGAAGGGAGATAAACAGTTCATCAAGGGAAGGTAATCGGACTTTTGTCAATCAGTTAAGTCATCATCATCATCATCATCATCATCATCATCATCATCATCATCATCATCATCATCATCATCAATCATCATCTTCATCATCATCATGCGCCAAGCTGACAAGCATTTGCCGTCATGGCTAGCCATATCTCACGATTACCGGGGTCTTGGTCAGGTCTGTACTCTCATCGCGATATGCTCTATGTCACATTAATGGTTCAAACATGTTCTATGTCACCTTCATGGTTCGCCATATCTCACGATTACCAGGGTATTGTATCAGGTCTGTGGTCTTGTTCCGATATGTTCTATGTCGCCTTCATGGATCCGACATGTTTTAAGTCACCTTCATGGTTCAGATATGTTCTATGTCACCTTCATGGTTCAGATATGTTCTATGTCACCTTCATGGTTCGCCATATCTCACGATTACCAGGGTATTGTATCAGGTCTGTGGTCTTGTTCCGATATGTTCTATGTCGCCTTCATGGATCCGACATGTTTTAAGTCACCTTCATGGTTCAGATATGTTCTATGTCACCTTCATGGTTCAGATATGCCCTTTGTCACCTTCATGGTTCATATATGTTCTATGTCACCTTCATGGTTCAGATATGCCCTTTGTCACCTTCATGGTTCAGATATGTTCTATGTCACCTTCATGGTTCAGATATGCCCTTTGTCACCTTCATGGTTCAGATATGTTCTATGTCACCTTCATGGTTCAGATATGCCCTTTGTCACCTTCATGGTTCAGATATGTTCTATGTCACCTTCATGGTTCAGATATGCCCTTTGTCACCTTCATGGTTCAGATATGTTCTATGTCATCTTCATGGTCCCGCTATGTTCTATGTCACCTTCATGGTTCCCATATGTTCTATGTCACCTTCATGGTTCCGACATGCTCTATGTCACCTTCATGGTTCCGATATGTTCAATGTCACCTTCATGGTTCCCATATGCTCTATGTCACCTTCATGGTTCCGACATGCTCTATGTCACCTTCATGGTTCCGATATGTTCAATGTCACCTTCATGGTTCCCATATGCTCTATGTCACCTTCATGGTTCCGATATGCTCTATGTCCCCTTCATGTCTCAAATATGCTCTATGTCACCTTCATGGTTCAGATATGTTCTCTGTCACCTTCATGTCTCAAATATATTCTATGTCACCTTCATGATTCAGATATGTTCTATGTCCCCTTCATGTCTCAAATATGCTCTATGTCACCTTCATGGTTCAGATATGTTCTCTGTCACCTTCATGTCTCAAATATATTCTATGTCACCTTCATGGTTCAGATATGTTCTCTGTCACCTTCATGGTTCCGATATGCTCTATGTCCCCTTCATGTCTCAAATATATTCTATGTCACCTTCATGGTTCAGATATGTTCTCTGTCACCTTCATGTCTCAAATATATTCTATGTCACCTTCATGGTTCAGATATGTTCTCTGTCACCTTCATGGTTCCGATATGCTCTATGTCCCCTTCATGTCTCAAATATATTCTATGTCACCTTCATGGTTCAGATATGTTCTCTGTCACCTTCATGTCTCAAATATGTTCTATGTCACCTCCATGGTTCCGATATGTTCAATGTCACCTTCATGGTTCAGATATGTTCTATGTCACCTTCATGGTTTCGACATGCTCTATGTCACCTTCATGTCTCAAATATGTTCTATGTCACCTTCATGTCTCAAATATGTTCTATATCACCTTCATGGTTCACCATATCTCACGATTACCAGGGTCTTGTGTCATGTATGTGTTCTTGTCCAGATATGTTCTATGTCGCCAAGGTATAAAGGCATGTATCTCTTTGTCTTCCCGGAGCCCTGTTCATATCAAGTTTGCCAGTTGTCCTTTCAGTTTTCAAGTTTCTTTATCCCCATAAAGTGTCTGAAAATTGTGATTACGTCTAATGTCTCTAATCAGTTTACCGTGTTTATTTGTGTCTTAAAAGAATGTCCTTTTATTTTTCTATCCGTCAGTGGTATTCTTTGCATTTTCATCATTCACAACAATTCCACTAATATTAAATGTTTCTCAGCTTGCTTGCTTATTGTCCATGTTTCATAACAATACAACAGTATGGGTTGTAGATAACACTTTAGTGCTCCTTTTCTAACTGATAGCAATCCTGTTCTTGTTCTTGTTCTTGTTCTTGTTCTTCTTCTTCTTCCTCTTCTTCGTTCCTCTTTCCCGGGTAGTGTGTCACACCTAGTTATGCACCTCACAGGTCGGAGGGGCCGACTTCAGCATGCATCAGATTTTATGTTCTCTTGTGTGTCCTCTAGCCTCTCCTTCTTTCTAGCACTTCTATGAACGCCAAACAATACATGTACATTTATGTGTCATTCGTTTTTAACGTTTGCTTCCTCTAGATAGATTCATTCTAAGGTAACGGGCTCTATCTACCCGTTGCCAGGTTTTCTTTCCTAACAATTTTGCCAGGGAAGTGGCTTTACGGCCTAATCTTTGCGATTGTCGAGTGCCGTGGGCTGTGTCACGAGCACAACTTGCACAACAGCCTCATGTTTTTCCGCCATTATCCGAGAAGATTATGTATCCGATGTCACTACCTTAGAGATCAGGGAGCCATCCGTTAATATCAGATACCACAAGTTCTTGGCAAGTAGGTAGGTAGGTAGGGTGGTTGGTAAGCAGACTAGTAGGTTGGTAGGCAGACTGGTAAGTTGGTAGTGAGGCATGTAGGTAGTTAGGTAGAACGAACGAACGAACGAACGAACGAACGACTTTATTTTCAAATGGTAACAAATTGGGCACGCAGGCCCGTCTTGCATTCGCCCCCAAACATCCGCCCATCCCCCATCCACCCACACAAGCCACACCCAACCACACACACACACACACACACAAACACACACACACACACACAGAGACCCAGGCACATATACATTCCCCCACCCATCCGACCATCCTCCACCTACACACATCTCCTCAAACACACACACACACATCCCTCACACCCCCCCCCACACACACACACACCCAGGCACGCATACATGCACCCGCCCACCCATCACCCACCCACACATCCCCTACCTACACACATCTCCTCACCTACACACACATCCTCCACTCATCCATAGGTAGGAAGGTAGACAGGCAGATAGACAGACAGACAGGCAGGTAGGTGGGTAGGCAGGCAGGTAAGTAAGTAGGTAGTTAGGTAGATATGTAGGTAGGCAGGCATATAGGCAGGTAGACAGACAGCCGGGTACGCAGATAGGTAGGTAGGTAAGTAGGAGGTAGATAGATAGGTAGGTAGGTAGGCAGGCAGGCACGCACACACGGATGTCACGATGGCACACGTGCAATCAATCAATGTTGGGGCTGTCTGCAATGTCCTGTAAATGCGTTGCATAAACAATGTTGGGGCTGACTGCGACGTCCTGTAATAGATAGACATCTAGCTGTTGATACACCCTCTTCAGACGCATATGACTAGTACAAGGCATACATTGTTTCCTGAGATAACATGACAAATCATGATGGCAGACGAACAACCAAACAATGTTGGGGCTGACTACTACGTCCTGTAATAGATAACACACACACACACACACACACACACATGTACATACACACGCACGCACACACGGATGTCACGATGGCACACGTGCAACCAATCAATGTTGGGGCTGTCTGCTATGTCCTGTAAATGCATTGCATAAACAATGTTGGGGATGACTGCGACGTCCTGTAATAGATAGACATCTAGCTGTTGATACACCCTCTTCATACGCATATGACTAGTACAAGGCATACATTGTGTCCTGAAATAACACGACAAATCATGATGGCAGACGAACAACCAAACAATGTTGGGGCTGACTGCTACGTCCTGTAATAGATAGCACACACACACACACGCATGGACATACACACACACGCAATCACGGATGTCACGATGGCACATGAGCAACCAATCAATGTTGTGGCTGTCTGCAACGTCCTGTAAATGCATTGCATAAACAATGTTGGGGCTGTCTGCGACGTCCTGTAATAGATAGCACACACACACACACACACGCATGTACATACACACACACACACACACACACGCATGTACATACACACGCACGCACACACGGATGTCACGCTGGCACACGGGCAACCAATCAATGTTGGGGCTGTCTGCAACGTCCTGCAGTGTCGGCCATCATTACATTTTAAGGTTTTCACTTGAAGCCGCATGATGATAGTGTATATGTCACTACGACACTCTACAGATCACTAATAACCGCTACTCACCCCTTACTAACGAATTTCACTAAGCTATACCCGGTACAGTCGATAATGTCGGCCGTCATTACATTTTAAGGTTTTCAGTTTTATCGTGTATGATAGTGTTTACACCACTACGACCCTCTAAAGATAACTAATAACTGCCATATTTACAATTTTATTATGGTTTTCATATGACACCCGCCGTGGCTCGATGTTCGAAACCCCTCGCCCCACCCCACACACCGACACCCCAGGCTCCACCCCTGAGCTCCAACACCCACGCCCGCCGCCCCATAGACCACCCCGAGGAATTGCACTGTAATCCTATCCTGTACGCATCACCAGTGGAATGATGATAGTGTTTATGCCCAATACAGATAAAGAAAACAAGACGAGAAAAAAGAAACCGAGTGGGAAAGCACTGTACCTTAACAGCATCACTAGTATCATTGGCACCTTGCCGTCTTGACAGACGATAGTTTGTGCTTTAAAAAGGCATAATAACTTTTAACTATGGCGGTAGCGAGTGTGACTGATAAGGCCAATTTGCGCTGTAAATGTCCGTTCACAGTGGGTGCATGTGAACACGTGGTCATTTCCACCATCATGCACCATCTTACGTCTCAAACGCTTGGTGTGTGACTTTTCTGCAATAATTTTCTCCTTTGACTTTATTCCATTTCTGATATTTGCCCTCCATGCAACACGTTCAGCGGCGACTTGCTCCCAATGTGCATTATCAATGCCGGTATCAATCATGTCCCGCTTACACACATCTTTGTATCGTAGTAGAGGCCGACCCTGAGATCTCTTACCCATCTGTAATTCACCAAAAAAGATATCCTTTGGTATTCTACCATCATCCATCCGCCTAAGATGTCCTATCCATCTAAGTCTACGAAGACTGAGCATGGAATAAACTGTCACACAACCTGATCTTTCCAATACTTCAGTATTTGTGATTTTGTCTTGCCACTTAATACCAAGAATTCTTCGCAGACACCGCATATGAAAGCTGTTTAAATTGTTCTCTTGGTGTGAGTAAGTTGTCCAGGTTTCACTGCCATAGAGAAGAGTACTAAGGACACAGGCTTGATAGACAAGGACTTTTGTTTTGGCAGTAAGCTTCCTGTTCTCCCAGACTCTTTTTCTTAACCTGTTCATTGTTGTTGCTGCTTTACCAATCCGGATGTTGATTTCCTGATCTAGGGATAATTTGCTATTTACCACCGATCCTAGATATGTAAAATGGTCTACTATCTCTAGTTCGGCGTCGTCAATAAAGATTGATGGTACCCCATGTGCACCTTGTGACATAATCTGTGTCTTCTTTTTGCTAATTGTTAAACCAAATTCAGAACAAGCATTGGAGAATGCAGATAGTAGACATTGCAATTCTTCCTCAGAGTGGGTCGTAACTGCAGCATCATCTGCAAAAAGCAACTCTCTGATCAGTACCCTCCTAATTTTGGTCTTAGCCTTCAATCTCTGAGCATTGTAGAGGCCGCCATCTGAGCGTGAGTGAATGTATATACCACCATCCTGATCACGAAATGCATATTTCAGTAGAAGTGAAAAGTATATTCCAAAGAGGGTGGGAGCTAGTACACAACCTTGCTTAACTCCACTCTTGATTTCAAATTCTTCAGAAGTTGCACCATCAAACTTGATTATACCCTTCATGCCTGTGTGGAACGATTCCACAATGGACAGAAGAGTTGGTGGGCAGCCAATCTTCCTTAGTGCCTTGAACAGACCCTCACGACTGACCAAATCAAATGCCTTTGTGAGGTCGATGAAGGCAATAAACAGTGGTTGATTCTGTTCACGGCATTTTTCTTGCATTTGTCGCAATGAGAATATCATATCAGTGGTAGACCGGTTCTGTCGAAAGCCACATTGTGATTCGGGGTAGACTTGATCTCCTAGGACTTGAAGTCTGCGCAGAACAATTCTGGCAAATACTTTTCCAACAATACACAGAAGTGAGATACCCCTATAGTTGTTGCAGTCGCTCCGATCGCCCTTGTTCTTGTACAGTGTTATGATGCTTGAATCTTTGAAATCCTGTGGGACTTGTCCTTCACGCCAGCATAGCTCTATTAGCTGGTGGATCTGTATAGTGAGTGTGTCTTGCCCACTCCTGATAACCTCTATTGGAATCCCATCCTTACCTGGAGCCTTGCCAGATGCAAGTTCATTTATAGCACACTTAACTTCTGTTATGGTGGGAAGTGTGTCCAGGTGGTCAAGAGTTGGTAGAGCCTCTATGGCGTTGAGGGCATTATCCGCTAGTTTGGTCTCACTTGAGTAAAGCTCCAAATAGTGCTCTACCCATCTGTTCATCTGCTGTTTCTTATCAGTGATATCTTCTCCAGTCAAGGTTTTCAATGGTGCACTTCTTTTGATCACTGGACCACAGGCTTTCTTTATTCCTTCATACATGCTTCTTATGTCTCCCTTATCACTTGCGATTTGAATGGACTCACATAACTTGATCCAATAATCATTTGCACACTGCCTGGCAGCCTTTTGCACATCCTTCCTAGCTTGCCTTAGCTCACTCAGAGTGTTACGCGTTGGTCTTTCCTTGTTTCTTAAGAGAGCTTTCTTCTTCTTATCGATCAAGGGCTGCAGAGTCTCGCTGTTGGCCGCAAACCAGTCCTGCCTCTTATGATCCACAGTGCCGTAAACCTTTACGGCAGTTTTACAAAGAGTTTCCTTAAGTTTATTCCATTTATCATTTACTGTACAATTTTCTGGTGTATCAGTGAAAGCGTCTTCAAGTTGCTGTTGAAACTGAAAGCACTTTTCAGGATCATGAGTGTTAATAATATTAATCCTGGGGCTAGATTTGTGTTTAGCTGTGTAGATTCTCTTTGGTCTCAGTCTAACCCTTGCAACAACCAAAGAATGATCCGTATCACAGTCAGCACTGTGGTAACTACGAGTCAATGATATATGGTTCAGATGTTGTCTTCGTGTGATGATGAAGTCCAGCTGGTGCCAATGGCCGGATCTTGGATGTTTCCATGTGACCTTATGCATTTCTTTTGTTTTAAAAAAAGAGTTTGTAATACATAGGTCATTACTGGTGCAATGCTCCAGCAGCCTTTGCCCATTAAGCAAAGCATTAAGCATCACTAGTATGATGATAGTATTTTAAGCCCCACCCCGCTACAATCTATAATAACAGTAATTATTACATTTTTAAAGACATAAAATTTATCTCACAAAAAGGGAAGTAACAGTGCAAAAATACGTAGGATTGTTTATTCATGAGTTGCATCCCTTGAAAATGTGGTCCCCGTAGGTGCAGTTTGGTGACGTTAGAGCGTAGGTGCTAGACTTAGTATATAGTAAAAAAATATAGGTGCTGCACCTAAAATGATAATCAAATACCACAAGACATACTACTGGTAGGTAGGTAGGGAAGTAGTTAGGTAGATAGGTAGGTAGGTAGGTAGATAGGTAAGTAGGGAGGTAAGGAAGTAGGTAGGCATGTAGGAAGCCAGCCAGACAGACCGACCGATCGATCTATCGAAGGAACGAACTTTATTCTCGTCTGGTACATACTGCAAAAATCACACAACATAAAGTGAAATAACTAGATAACTCCTTCAAGCTGAACTATACACATGTTCGCACAGTAATGTCGATTGTCTACCACGGTAATTTTAAACTGACTAACATGTCTTTCTGATAGCCCAAGGCCGGCTTACGTAAGTTGATCATTATAGCTTCTGCAAACTTTAACAAGCGACTACTTTGTGTGTTGAACAACACACGGAAGGCACTGTCTCTCTCTATCACATGACCGCTCTCAAGCCCACGTCTCGCAACCGATGAAGCGGGACTGTTCCGGTGTGTCGGCCTACCTAGGCTACCCTCGTCTGTGTGTAGCAAGTTGTCGACCCAGTTCAGAATGTGTTCCAAAATCCTGCTGTGTAACTGCCGCTCTGTTCTGCCGATGTAGATGGCTCGCACCTGCATGTAAATTGGTAAATACAATTCGATTTGGCGTAAAAGCTACAGGTTCTTCTTGTCGACAAGATACTACACACAGACGATGGTAACCTAGGTAGGCCGACACAACTTAACAGTCCCGCTTCATCGGTCTCGAGGCATGGGCTCGACAGCGGTCATGTGATTGAGAGAGACAATGCCATGCCTTCCGTGTGTTGTTCAACACACAAAGTAGTCGCTTGTTAAAGTTTGCAGAAGCTATAATGACCAATCTACGCAAGCTGGTCTTAAGCAGAAAGACATGTTAGTCAGTTTAAAATTACCGCGGTAGACAATCGACTTTAATGTGCAAATATGTGTATAGTTCAGCTTGAAGGAGTTATCTTGTTATTTCACTTTATGTTGTATGATTTCTACAGTATGTACCTGACGAGATGCAGCGAACTATGCCAGGCAATAAATCGTGAAATCTATTGTTTGTGTCCTCGTTATTCAAATTCACCACGGGAAAACATTGTTTTGAATGTCCAGTATGTCTGTAATGTCCAGTATGTCTGTAATGTCCAGTATGTCTGTAATGTCCAGTATGCCTGTAATGTCCAGTATGTCTGTAATGTCCAGTATTCTCCGTGGTGTCAGTCCGCCACTATCTCGTCTTCCGTTAACCATGCTATCGATTTCTCTTCTTGCTTGACCACTGTGACCTTTGATGTGACCAGCCTGGTCCAATTTCCGAGAGACATGATACTGCTTAACTGATTCATTGCCGACGGATAATGTATCGTCATCTATGACTTGGGAGAGAAGGAGGATATATCGCCACTCTAGAGTCATCGTGTTATTTGTTTTGTTTCGCGATATCTTATGCAATTTCAATACTTAGTGAACATAAATTTACATTATAATATTTGTTCATTTGATTGTGTATCATGTTTGGTCCATACCTGCTTTTTGATTGGCACTGAATTAGTTAAGAGCCAGATTTCTTCAATGTTCAGTTCCTATGGAAAGCCATTATTTGAGCCATAGTAACTTTAAGAATTTGTCTTTAATATTGTCGAGTAAAGGTCTCCATTTCTTTTTAAAGTCCTTGTTCTACTGCGAAACCACGAGGAATAAATACACGGGTATTGATTGACACTCATGCAAGTGAGGTTAAGAAGTAGCGATCAGGGGACACATTAGACAATATAAAACAATAAAAACTATAGGCAGACAGAGATATGAACCTACACCTACAATTGACTACAGCGTCATACCGATTAATTTAATGTACCACATTCTTCTTCTTATTCACAGCTGTGGGGAAAAAAGACTGGACAAAATTTAAAAAACAAACAAACAAACAAACTACCGCTAGATATCCTCCTCCTGGAAATTCAAGCAGTCTTTGCCCACATTGTCAAAGAACATTTCGATCCAAAATAGGTCTTAACAGCCATCTTAGAACTCACGGCTCCATACTTTCAACCCCATTTCTTGATGGACAAACACCATTCTTATTCTTCCTCTTCTTCTTTCTCTCTTTTCTTCTCCTCCTCGTCTTCTTCTACTTCCTCCTCTTTCTCCTTATCCTTCTTTCTTCTTCCTCCTATTTTTCGCATTCTTCTTCTTTGATGATTATACCGTTAAGCGAATTCTCATAATGAACTTTATTGTATTGCGAAGTTCCCCTCAAGTTCCAAGCTGAAGACAACCCTAAAGTACAAGTCGCGCGGTGTGTTTGTTTAGTCCACGTGAGCATAATGATGGAGTAAACAGGCAAAGCTATGCTCGTGTTTATCAAGTCTGTAACGCCAGAAAATGTGATTGTGTCCCTAACAGTCCAGTATGTGAGAGTGACGAGAGTCGACAACCTAGAGTGACTGTCCATGTCACAATATGGGATGTGATTCGTTTTCTTTGACTGATTTGTATGGCGGGTTTGTATGGCGGGTTGGTAGTGCGAATTTGTATGGCGAGTGTGAATGGCGGGTTTGTATGATGGTTTGTAGGGCCGGTTTGCAGTGAGGGTTTGTATGTAGGCTTGTATGGCGAGTGTGAATGGCAGGTTAGTATTGTTAATAGGGTGGGTCTGTATACTATATATCTGTATACACTCTCACAAAAATATTCACATGCACAGACACTCTCTCACAAATGTTCACATACAAAGGCACTCTCACAAACACTCACATACACAAACACTCTCAAGTCACTCAATCCGTGCTCTCAACCCGTCGCTTGACGGGTTTGTATGGCGGCTTTGTATGTTGAGTTTCTAGGGCGGGTTTGTGGGGCGAGTGTGTATGGCGTGTATGTATGAATGGTTTGTATGGTAGTTTGTAGGATATAGTTTATATAGCTGATTTATATGCTAGGTTTGTAGGGTGGGTATGTAGGGTGATTTTTATGGTGGGTTTGTAGGGTAGGTATGTAGGGTGATTTTTATGGTGGGTTTGTAGGGTGGGTATGTAGGGTGATTTATATGCTAGGTTTGTAGGGTGGGTATGTAGGGTGATTTTTATGGTGGGTTTGTAGGGTAGGTATGTAGGGTGATTTTTATGGTGGGTTTGTAGGGTGGGTATGTAGGGTGATTTATATGCTAGGTTTGTAGGGTGGGTATGTAGGGTGATTTTTATGGTGGGTTTGTAGGGTAGGTATGTAGGGTGATTTTTATAGTGGGTGTGTAGGGTAGGATTGTATGGTTGGTTTGTATGATACGTTTGTGGTATGGGTGTATATGACAAGTTTGTAGGGTGGGTTGTATGGTGATTGCGTATGTGGGTGTTAGTGTGGAGAGTGTCTGTGTATGTGAGTGTTTGTGTGAAAATGTATGTGTATGTGGGTGTTTGTGTGAGAGTGAGAGTATGAGAGTGTATGTGTATGTAAGTGTGTCAGAGTGTCTGTGTATAAGAGTGTTTGTGTGAGAGTATCTTGTGTGTATGTGAGTGTTTGTGTGAGAGTGTTTGTGTATGTGAGTGTTTGTGTGATAATGTCTGTTTATGTGAATGTTTGTGTGAGAGTGGCTGTGAGTGTTTGTGTGAGAGTGTATGTGAGTGTTTGTGTGAGAGTGTGTATGCGAGTTTGTGTGAGAGTGTATGTGAGAGTTTGTGTGAGAGTGTCTGTATATTTGAGTGTTTGTGAGATAATGTCTGTGAATGTGAGTATTTGTGTGAATGTGAGTATTATTGTGATAATGTCTGTGTGTGTGTGTGTGTTTGTGTGAAAGTGTCTGTGTATGTGAGTGTTTGTGAGATAATGTCTGTTTATGTGAATGTTTGTGTGAGAGTGGCTGTGAGTGTTTGTGTGAGAGTGTGTATGCGAGTTTGTGTGAGAGTGTATGTGAGTGTTTATGTGAGAGTGTCTGTGTATGTAAGTGTTTGTGTGATAATGTCTGTTTATGTGAATGTTTGTGTGAGAGTGGCTGTGAGTGTTTGTGTGAGAGTGTGTATGCGAGTTTGTGTGAGAGTGTATGTGAGTGTTTATGTGAGAGTGTCTGTGTATGTGAGTGTGTGGTGTGAGAATGTGTATGTATGTATGTGAGTGTTTGTATGGGAGTGTGTGTATGTCAGTGTTTTGTGTGGGATTGCGTGTGTATGTCAGTGTTTGGTGTGAGAGTGTGTGTGTATGTGAGTATTTGTAGTGAGAGTGTGTGTGTATGTCGGTGTTTGGTGTGAGAGAGTGTGTGTGTATGTCGGTGTTTAGTGTGAGAGTGTGTGTGTATGTCGGTGTTTAGTGTGAGGGTGTGTGTGTGTATGTCGGTGATTAGTGTGAGGGTGTGTGTGTGTATGTCAGTGTTTGGTGTGAGGGTGTGTGTGTGTATGTCGGTGTTTAGTGTGAGAGTGTGTGTGTATGTCAGTGATTCAATGTCTTCTTCATTTTCAGATCCCGTGTACTTCATCCTTCATTAAGGCTCCTAAGAAAAGAAAAGTGGACGCCAAGTGTCGCGTTTTCAATTAAGAATGGGGAGTAAAGTACTTCTTTGTGGAAACTAAGGACCAGAAAACCAGTTGAGTAATATGCAGCGAAAGTGTTGCAGTTTTAAAAGAGTAGAATCTTCGGCGTCACTACGAAACAAAACATCTATCAACATATTCAAAGTTTTCTGGAAAGTTAGCTCTGAGAAATATGAGTCCATGAAACGTGGTTTAGAAACACAAAGAGACCTCTTCACGAGAAAGTTTTCTGAAAATGAATATGTCACTCTTGCATGTTACAAAATAGTGCATAAGATGGCAGAACGAGGAAAACCGTTTACTGATGTCAACTTCATCAAAGAGTGTATGATGGAAGCAGCAAATGATTCGTGTCCTGAGAAAGCCGATTTGTTTGGAACTATCAGCCTTTCGGCAAGTTCAGTTGTGCGAAGGACAAGAACTTGGAGAGAACATAGTGCTACAGATACGCGAGAAAATAGGAACTTTTTGTGGTATTCTCTGGCGCTGGATGATTCTACTGATTTCTCGAGTACGTCACAGCATCTCGTGTTCATTCGTGGTGTCAATTTGGACTTTCAGATAACGGAAGAGTTGGCATCCGTTTGCAGCATGCATGGAACAACTGGAAAAGATATTTTCATGGAAGTGCACAACTTTTTGCAAGACTATAACCTTTGGAACAACTTATGTCTGTGGGCAAACATTTTCAAAAATGAAGGATGTGAAGTCGAACGAGATTGACTGATGAAGATGTGAAAGCAATTCTCTTGATTGGATGCAGCAATTCCAAACCAAACATTGATGATATCTTGTAAGCCAAATATCAGTTTCACAAATCTCACTAACCTTTTCTGCTGCTTAGTTTGTGAGATTCGGATATGTGCACGCTAGATCTGATGTAACTATCTTTATGCTAACGTCGCCTTCTTTGATAACTTTTTTTTTTTAGTAAATAAATATGTTGATTGTCTTTTTTTCCATTGCACGCCACTCACCCATGATTAACTTAGTTTTTCATCTTTTTGTTTTACCAGAGTTTTCGTTTTGGCTTGCAAGTATTGTTAAAGTTAGTTGCATAATCTTTAGAGGAAGTTTGCAGTCAACAGCAGCATTTTATGCTGTTGTTGATGTCTTGGCAAGATTAAGTTCAGTAGTTTGCCATTGCTTTCTGAACGACCGGCACTCATACCATTGCGTAAAAAAACCAGCGCAACGCGGTCTGCTGCCAAATCCCGCGCAGCTGTGTTTCGAACGCGGGTATATGGGATTACGAACCACGCCCATAAGACCTTCGCCACGGAGACGTCGCAAGTATTCTACAGAATGAGTGTCCGGCCCGCGCTTGTCATTTTTTCAGTTATCCGGCCCGCCGTGAAAAAAGTTTGGTGACCCCTGAACTAGACTAACGCGATATTTGAAACTGGTTAAAGCATTGTAATATCTAGGAAGTATGATCACAGAGGATTGCAGAATAGACACAAAAAGAGAAATTAGATATCAAACAGCAGGCGCGCTTATGTATACATTTCATCCATACTGAAACATCCAAATATACCCATGTCCGCCAAACGACAGATAATAAATAAAACTTTCATACCAACCCTATTCTACTAATAGCAAGCGTGGACATCCGAATCACACTTACGCAAAATCAACACCTGTGAGATGAGACCGAATAAGAAGTAATGTTATCAGACAGACAGTGGGATCCATGTGCCACATGTATTGAAAGGCAGAAGATCAAACTGTTTGGCCATCTCGTTAGATTGCAACATTATCAACTACCAGCAATGGCCCAAAATCAAAGACGATATGCTACGAGAGCAAGAGGAGGAAATGGATTGACGACATCAAAGACATTGTACAATCACACGCAATAACACTATCCAGTGCCACCCAACCGGCGCTAGAGCGCAAATTATTCCTCCCAACGACGCTTGACTACAACAGTGGAAGATGATGATGACCTCGTCCGACAGGGCTCATAATATTTATTAGTGTATCGCCCTACAAACTACGCTAACGGGCCAGCCCTTTTTGGTCGTGCTTAACCAATATCCGTCGTCTTTAACAACAACAACAACAACAACAACAACAACAACAACAACAACAACAACAACAACAACAACAACAACAACAACAACAACAACAACAACAACCAACAACAATAACAACAACAACCAACAACAACAATAACAACAACCAACAACCAACAACAACAACAACAACAACAACAACAACGACGACGACAACAATAACAACAACAACAACAACAACAACAACAACAACAAACAACATCAACAAACAACAACAACGACGACGACGACATCAACAACAACAACAATAACAACAACAAACAACAACAGCAACAACAACAACAATAACAACAACAACGACGACGACGTTTACGACAACAACAACAATAACAACAACAACAAACAACAACAACAACGATGACGAAAACAACAACAACTACGACAACAACAACAACAAACAACAACAAACAACAACAACAACAACAACAACAACAACAACGACGACGACGAAAACAACAACAACATCAACAATAACAACAAACAAACAACAACAACAATAACAACAATAAACAACACCAACAACAATAACAACAACAACAACAACAAACAAAAACAACAACAACGACGACGACAACAACAACAATAACAACAACAACAAACAACAACAACAACAACGATGACGACAACAACAACAACGACGACGACGACAACAACAACATCAACACAACAAACAACAACAGCAACAACAACAATAAACAACAACAACGACGACGACGTTTACGACAACAACAACAATAACAACAACAAACAACAACAACAACGATGACGACGTCGACAACAACAACAACAACAACATCAACAACAAACAAACAACAACAACAATAACAACAACAAACAACACCAACAACAACAATAACAACAACAACAAAAACAACAACAACGACGACAACAATAACAACAACAAACAACAACAACAACGATGACAACAACAACAACAACAACGACAACGACAACGACGACGACGACGACAACAACAACAACAACAACAACAACAACAACAACAACAACAACAAACAACAACGACGACGATGACGACGATGACGACGACGACAACAACGACAAACAACAACAACGACGACAACAACAACCAACAACAACCAACAACAACAACAACAACAACAACAACACCCAACAATAACAACCAACAACAACAACAACAACGGCGGCGACGAAGACGACGACAACAACAACAACAAACAACAACAACGACGACGACGTTTACGACAACAACAACGATAACAACAACAACAAACAACAACAACAACAACAACGATGACGACAACAACAACAACCAACAACAGCAACGACGACGACAACAACAACAACAATAACAAACAACAACAACAACAACAACAACAACAACAACAACAACGTAAACACCAAACATAAGTATAGAAAGAAGATATTTCGCTTATTTTCAGCTCAATATTACTCCAACTCAAGCTCCTCAATTGTATGATCCCTACAGAAGGGAAAATATAGAAATTACACCAATTTCACATATTTCCAACCCTCTATTTGTCCAGCTTAAGCTCTCCACTGAAGTCTGGCACAGCCTGCTGGATTCTGAATTTGGAGAGGGGAGGGATAGCTTTGCAATAGTCCTCGTTCAGAAGGTACTTTGATACCGGGTCTTGTGAAATGTTTTTACACCAAGATCACTCGGCGAGTTGCAAACAATTGTCAACGCTCAGGCGGCTTCAACACCAATACTTCCTGGCTCTCAACCTCTCAGTGGATTCACCACCAGCAAGTCTCGGTGGAGAAGTGGTTAAGCCTAGGCTGATGATGTTATAATTAATTTATAAAAGTGTTGTTTGGTGACTGTGAATACGGGGCAGATGAACATAGTGACCATGTGCCAGTTATGCGACACATAGGGTTCAGACTTAACACCATAAATTAAACCCAAGGAACATTAAGTTAGATATGCTACTGTAAGGAACAGATATAATGCCATATAATACAGACTACTGATCAACAATGGGACAGGTTAAATCAATCCAACATACTTCAAAAGGTATCATTCCTCCTAAACATGATAGTTGCATATCTTTTACAGGACGTTGCAGTCAACACCAGCATTTTTTGCTAGTCTGATCTATTGGCAAGTTTATATTCAATAGTTTGTCATTGCTTCCTAAACGACCGGCACCCGTGCCATTTCGTAAAAATCCACCGCAACGCGGTCTGCTGCCAAATCGCGCAAAGCTGTGTTTGAAACGCGGGTATGCGGAATCGCGAACTGTGTCCGTAACGCCTTCGCCACGGAGCTCTCCACCTAAACATAGAATTATAAAAAAAACGAAGTTGGATAAGAGATGAAATTGTGCACATGATGGAAGACAGAAGACAGAAACAAGACAGATACAGAAGAAAATAATAGAGTACATAAAGAAATAGTAAAGAAATGCAAAGTGGCCAAAGAAGTATGGCTGCATCAACACTGCATGGAGCTTAAAACAAACTATGGAAAATACTCACATTCCATGTATCTACAAATAAATACAATAACAGGTATGAAAACACGAAATAGCACTGGATGTTTGAAATAGAGGAAGCATTATTGATGGGACAAGATGGTACAGTCAAAATATGGACAGAAGGAAGGAAGGACGGTCTTTATTTTCAAATGGTAAAAAATGAGCACGCAGGCCCGTCTTACATTCGGCCCTTCCAATCACTCATCTGTCATTCATCAATTGTGCATGTTTCATTCACATAAAAAAAAAATAAAAACATTGTCAAATGGATTTTGTAAACATAAACAATAAATATTACTATGTTATGAAACAGGGAGCAACACGTACACACGCGCATTCATACGCACACGCACGCACTATTACCTGCATACATACTTAATCATTTGCACAAACTCTCACAGTTACGCACACACTCAATAATATACAAATACACACTCCCTAGCATACATTGCACGCATGCACACATATCCACACAAACATATACACACACACACTCACACACACACATACATACATATTGCACACATACACACACAAACACACACATACACACATATTGCACACATACACGTACACATACATATACATACATACACACATACATACACATATACATACACACATGCACATGCACACATACACACACATACATATACACATGCACACACAAACACATACACACATATAAACACACACACATAGACAATACACAAACCCACTCAACCACCCACACACACACTCACACATCTAGACACATACACGCTTCATCACAATCACTAAACCAATATGAACAAACTCCCACACTTTACACACACATTAACTGACGATTATCCTCACAAATAACACACAAACACACACACCTTCGTATAGCACACAAATACACACTCCCTCGCATAAACTGCATGCATGCACACATACACACACAAGCATATATATATACACACACGAGCATGCACACACATGCGCACCACATACACACATATACCCACGCACTCACACACACACACACACACCTACACAACTACACACATCCACACCCATAGACACATAGTTACACACATACACACATTCACATACACATGTACACACACATTCACACGCACATGTACACACATACACTCATGCACATATGTACACACACATAAACACACATACAAACATACCCACACATACACATACACACAAGGACACACACACACAAGCACACACATGCACACAAATAAAAACACATACACATATGTACGCACATACACACACATACACACTCATACACACACACTCATACACACATTAACAGACATATAGACATACACACATACACCCACATACACATATACACACATATACACACACATACACATACTCCCATCCACCCACTCACATACTAAAACATACACGCTGCCTCACATAATCACTAAAACTAATATATATATATATATATATATATATATATATATATATATATATATATATATATATATATATATATATATATATATATATATAAACTTCCACACTTTACACACCCATACACTGACGGCTATTGTGAGCGTCCTTACACAAACATTTAAAATGGGGGAAAATGGAAAATTAAAATAAATATGTTATACGTTGTGCATCGTAAACAACAGTAATGCAATGCAATTCAATAAGATAATTCCTGGAATTGACATAAGCATGATGAAATAAGCTGTGCATATAGTACAAGTTAAATTCAAGTGGCAGTATAAATGCTAATATGAAAGATGAGGCGACAGAAAAATATGGAATAGCATGTCACATGACATGCGTGCGCTCAACTCTCTCTCTCTCTCTCTCTCTCTCTCTCTCTCTCTCTCTCTCTCTCTCTCTCTCTCTCTCTCTCTCACTTTATTTTACTTTCACGCAGACTCACACACACTACTCTCTCATTGTCTCATTCTCTCTCTCTCTCTCTCTCTCTCTCTCTCTCTCTCTCTCTCTCTCTCTCTCTCTCCAATATTCATTCACTCTCACCACACTCACCATATCTTACTCTCTCGCACACACAGACAGACACATACTCACACATTCATTCTCTCACTCAATCTCTCACTCCTTCTTCCACATACACTCACTCTCCCTCACTCATTCACTCTATAAACCACAGTAACTCACTCCCTCCCTCACTCGCACATACAGCAAGCAGACAGACACACACCCTCACTCACTCACTCTCACTGATTCACTCTCTCACGCACTCTCTCGCTCATGCGCTCTCTCACTCTCGCGAACACACTCATTCTATCACTTACACTCACTCACTCACAGACACACACACATACACACATACTCACAAATTCTCTCTCTCACTCACACTCCCTCATTCACTCTCTAAACCACACTAACTACAATCACACACGCCCTGGTATAACACACAAATACACACTCCCCCAAATACACTGCATGCATGCACACACACACACACAAACATAAACACACACATACACATGCCCATACACACATATACACACGCACATACACACACCCACACCCATACACACATACTTACACACATACACACATTCACACTCGCACACACATACACACATGTACACACATAAACACACAAACATATTCACACACACAAGCATACACACATACACACATGTACACACACGCATACACACCCATATACACATACATACATTCACACAATATAGACATGTACACACATACATACACACATACACACACATAAACACACACGCACATATACACACATAACACACCCACCTTCTACCCACACACATACTCACACATACACGCTGCCTCACATAATCATTAAAACTAGTATGAATTATCTCCCACATTTTACACACGCATACACTGACGAATATCATGAGCATCCTCACAAGAACATTCAAAATTGGGAAAAAATGGGAAAACATGGGAAAACAGGAAATTGGTGGTTGAAAAAAAAATGTTATACATTGTGTAACGTAAAAGAAAAGTAGTGGTGCAGTTCAGTAAGATAATTCAGTGACAGTGGTCATTTGGTTCAGGTGAAAATGGTAGTTGGTAGTTCTAATGGTGTCATTTGATTCAGGTGAAAATTGTAGTCGGCAGTATCTAAAAGTGTTATATAGTTAAGATGAAAATGGTATCTGGTAGTCTCTAAAGGTGTAGACAAGTGGTTAAACCACCTGCCTCGCGCTTCGAAGGCTAGTGGTTCGATTCCGGGTCACATCGTTCGGTTCACACATGCATTATTTTTCGGAGACTCCTGGTGGCCGACGCTAGGGCTACAGAGCTGGTGCTTTATGCGACGCTTTCGGCAGGCAGACCTGGGGAAAGAGACCGAGCCATATTGGATAAAACCCGGTGAAATGAAGCCAATCCTTTCGCCATTACACTGTTAATATTGATATATACACTTAACAAAACTTTCTCCAGTAATTGAGAAACAGTTCAGGCGCGTGATGTGGTTAGAACCACAACGGCCGTCTTTACTTCCCAACACATTCCCAGCTACCCATTTTAGGCTGACTCGACCTGGAAGCCCATGTAAATTTTAAAAAAAAGTCGCCCCGATACGAATTCGAACCCACGACCACCGTGCCGGCAGGCTACCTCGGCTTCCCCCTTACTCCAGCAAGCAAAGGACCTTTCATACGCCTGTAAGCGCATGGACATGTGTTGCTAGACCTGTGTTTGTATAGACAAACCGATACTCAATACGAGATGTGGTCAGTGTCACGGCGGATGTCTTTACTTCCTTAGACATTTCCTTTCTCCGGTGCTAGATCTCAATTTTATTGAAGAACGGAAAGTGGACAGATGGGGGGCAAAAAAAGTGGGCTGATGGAGCACATCAGCCCTGAAAGGAAATCCATCTACCTGAAGGACACTTGTGGAAGCTCTTGTAAACACAAAGGCCGGGACAACAAAGCACGACATAAAATGTGGGCAGACAGAGTCCACAAATCTTTGTAGGCAATCTGTCTATGGGAGAAGGGATAATATTTAAAAAAAAAAAAAACTTATCCATCGAAGTCGGAAGATGTTGGCCTAAGTGGTACGGGACATGAAAGCGGATATTTACACGCTACAGTGGATGCTATGGATCATGCATAGCAAATATTGATCGCAGAAGAAGACGACGAGGAGGAGGAGGAGGAAGAAGAAGAAGACGACGAGGAGGAGGAGGGGGAGGAGGAGGAGGAAGAAGAAGAAGAAGAAGAAGAAGAAGAAGAAGAAGAAGAAGAAGAAGAAGAAGAAGAAGAAGAAGAAGAAGAAGAAGAAGAAGAAGAAGAAGAAGAAGAAGAAGAAGAAGCAACGCCCCCTGAATAGAGTGTGAACTGGATTGCACCAATATATATTTGATTTACTTCTTCCATTGAAATAAGAGCACTCTGATAATGGATATAACAGAACAGCGTGAAACTAAATAAAAACAGTCAACACATAGGGGGAAACAATTTTCCCAACCGAGCTTCTAAAAACACAACAAATTTCCTGTATGTTTGGGCGGTTCATTACTATTTCATGCCCAAATCTATTGTAGCGCCCCACAGGATTTAAACCAGCGGACGAGATATTGCATGCTGGGATTTCACAGCCTTGTTTGCTTTATTGGGAAAGACGTTATCTCATTAACAGGTTCCCGCTTGTGTAATTGACCAAGGGGGGTTGGCTACAGTACAACTGTGTATGGTAATGAGTTGACTGTTATTTTGACAGTCTATCTAAAAGCAGTCAACCTGGTCGAAAGGACACGAGCGCTCTAACACTTAAACGTCCGGTGCTGACGGCGGAGTATGGAGTTCATTCAGTGCCAATGTCAGTTTTTTTGTTTCGTTCACACGTTTTGAACTCAAGCGTAATCCTCACACTTGCTACTACTCATAGCAGTGGTTATCAACCTTTTTTGGCACATGCACCCCCTCACCATATGTTCAGAATATCATCCCCACCCCCTTTTCATATTTCCTCCCTATAAATTCCCCCACCCCTACACAGTATACGTAAAAATGGAAGCTAAATTTAATAACACATACTAGAACACGTCTAGACATCTACATAAAACGTGATTTGCGGGTCTACTTACGTTATAAAACTAATTTCTGAAGGGCGAGAAGTACAGAACCGTAACGTATGGAGGGAAAAACAACATCAAGTAATCGGTTCTTGTATTAACGTAATCTTGAAATAATCTTAATTCCCCCCCCCCCCCAACCATAACCCCCCCCCCCCCCCGAGATGGGGGGGGGGGGTCCTCACTGGTTGAGAAGCACTGACTTATAGTGCACTGGACTGATTTTAGCGTGTGGATTAGCTATACCCACTCCCACTTCAGGTGGTACTCGTAATTTACGTTCCCAAGACATGGACGAGAAGTCAACATTTCATTTCAATTGTTGGTGTAGGAGCTGAACCCGCTACCTAGGCATCAGCACACCGGATGTTAAGAACGAGCGTTCTTATACATTCGGCCATGCTGACCTCTAGCTGTCAGTTGAACTTAACCGTTGACTTCTCGCTCAGAAAGCAATGGCAAACTACCACACGCAACACAGCCTAGTAGATCAACCCCGGGTTGGGGTTGATAGCAATGTTCCGCAAAGAACATGCACATTTTTACATTTCCTAAATTAAGCCGGCGAGTGTCTCAGTGTGTGTTGGTGTCTGTGTGACAGTGTTTCAGTATGTGTGGGTGTCTGTGTGGGAGTGTTTCAGCGTGTTTGGGTGTCTGTGTGGGAGTGTTTCAGCGTGTGTGGGTGTCTGTGTGAGAGTGTTTCAGTGTGTGGAGTGTCTGTGTGAGAGTGTCTCAGTGTGTGTGGGTGTCTGTGTGAGAGTGTCTCAGTGTGTGTGGGTGTCTGTGTGAGAGTGTCTCAGTGTGTGTGGGTGTCTGTGTGAGAGTGTCTCAGTGTGTATGGATGTCTGTGTGAGAGTGTCTCAGTGTGAGAGTGTGAGAGTGTGTGCGGGTGCCTGTGTGGGAGTGTTTCAGCGTGTGTGGGTGTCTGTGTGGGAGTGTTTCAGCGTGTGTGGGTGTCTGTGTGAGAGTGTTTCAGTGTGTGGGAATGTCTGTGTGAGAGTGTCTCAGTGTGTGTGGGTGTCTGTGTGAGAGTGTCTCAGTGTTTGTGGGTGTCTGTGTGAGAGTGTCTCAGTGTGAGAGTGTTTCAGTGTGTGTGGGTGTATGTGTGCGAGTGTTTCAGTGTGTGCATGTACCTGTGCGGGAGTGTTTCAGCGTGTGTAGGTGTCTGTGTGGGAGTGTTTCAGCGTGTGGGGTGTCTGTGTGAGAGTGTCTCGGTGTGTGGGGTTGTCTGTGTCAGAGTGTTTCAGTGTGTGTGGGTGTCTGTGTGAGAGTGTCTCAGTGTGTGTGGGTGTCTGTGTTAGCGTGTCTGAGTATGTAGGTGTGTGAGTGTCTCAGTGTGTGTGGGTGCTGTGTGAGAGTGTCTAAGTGTATGGGGGTATCTGTTTGGGAGTGTTTCAGCATATGTGGGTGTCTGTGTGAGAGTGTCTCAGTGTGTGTGGGTGTCTGTGTGAGTGTGTGTATGTGGGTGTGTGAGTGTCTCAGTGTGTGTGGGTGTCTGTGTCAGAGTGTCTCAGTGTGTGGGTGTCTGTGTGAGAGTGTCTCAGTGTGTGGTGGTGTCTGTGTGAGAGTGTCTCAGTGTGTGGTGGTGTCTGTGTGAGAGTGTCTCAGTGTGTGGGGGTGTCTGTGTGAGAGTGTTTCAATGTGTGCGGGTGTCTGTGTGAGAGTGTCTGTATATGCGGGTATATGATTGTCTCAGTGTGTGTGGGTGTGGATGTAAGAATATCTCAGTGTGTGTGTGTGTGTGTGTGTGTGTGTGTGTGGGTGGGTGGGTGTCTGTGTGAGAGTGTCTCGGTGTGCACTGTTTGGCACTGAATCAGTTAAACAATTTTCTTCAGATCCACAATTAAACTCCTCTTCGTCTTTAATTGTGCCACGCACACAAAAATCAGGCCAGTAAACATGTTTATCTCTCGATTTGGTTTATTCGCTGGCACCTCTCGTAATCATCAACAACATGTGCCTTGTCCATAAACGTAAGTGATGATAGTTCGCCATCTCATATTTATTGTTGCGGTCCCTGCTCTTCCCATGTTGTTCATTTATGTTTCTACTACTACTCTCCGTGAGTTTTTAGGTCTTCCTATATTTCTTGTGACTTTATATGAACTACTACAGTCACATCAATCTATACAAATTTAGTAAGCACTCTTTATATATATTTAAAAAAAAATAAAACAATCTTTACATATTTAATAAGAAACATTTGCATATTTAATAAGCAATCTGTACATATTTAAATAAGCAACCTGTACATATTTAAATAAGCAATCTGTACATATTTAAATAAGCAATCTGTACATAATTAAATAAGCAATCTGTACATATTTAAATAAGCAATCTGTACATATTTAAATAAGCAATCTGTACATATTTAAATAATTAATCCTTAATGGCCGTTCTCAGTGGCAAAGGCGTTACGGACGCGGTTCGTAATTCCGAAGAAGGGCCGAATATAAGACGGGCCTGCGCGCCCAATTTGTGACCCTAATAAAGTTGATTTGATTTGATTTGATTTAATTCCACTTACCTGCGTTCGAAACAGCTGCGACCGATTTGACAGCAGACTGTGTGGCGCTGGGTTTTAACGTGATGGTATTGGAGCCGGTCGTTCAGAAAGCAATGGCAAACTACTGAACGTAAACTTGCCAAGATATCAATAACAGCAGTGCTGGTGTTAACAGCGATGTCCTGTAAATAAAATATGCCAAAAAATAAATCCTTAATGCTTAACAAGAAATCTTTACATATTTAATCAGCAATCTTTACATATGTAACGGTCAATAATTACATTTTCAAAACAAACAAACAAATAAAAACAGTGCATTGCTCAATTTATTGCCTGGTTTATTTCGCTGGATCTATCTATAATGAATGCTTCAAGCTACCTGCCCCTAGCAACCGCTGGAGGGAGTAATCGTCTTCATTAACACGCCATTTAATAGAATCTGGACATGTTTCAGACAAAGGATATTAGTGTGCTTTTCACTACAAATAACCAAAAGTTAATCAGACGTACCGAGGCGTCTCCTGTTCACTTGAGTAAACCACATTTAATATACGTAAAATGACTTGATAGCCTCTTTAAAATTACACTGGTGACATATATATATATATATATATATATATATATATATATATATATATATATATATATATATATATATATATATATATATATATATATATATATATATATATATATATATGACCGCCGGTCTCTCTGGCCGAGAGGTTACAACACTTTCTCCGTAATCCCGTTTATCACGCAGAGTCTCGTAGCGGGCGAGAACTGGGAGCGGTTCGTCCCCCGCTGGTGACTTGCGGGATAACTGAGCCGGCCGCTCAGAAAGCAATGGCAAACTACTGAGCGTAATCTTGCCAAGAAATCAACATACAAACGAACGAACGAACAAACAGACTTTATTTTCAAAGGGTAACAAATTGGGCACGCAGGCCCATCTTACATTCAGCCCTTCCAATCACTCATCTTTCTTTCATCAACAGTGCATAGGAAAAAAACATTGTCACATGAATTTTGTAAACATAAACAATGCATATTACTATGTTATGAGACACATCCACCACCCACCCACACATCCCCCATTCACTCCAACTCCCCCACCCAACCACACACACATACAATACATTCCCCCACCCATCCACCATATCCCTGCACCTACACATCTCCCCACCCACACACACCTCTCACCCACCACACATCCCATCCACCCACACCCCAAGCACACATACATTCAATAACCCACACATCCCCCACCCACTCACATATCCTCTACCCGTCCCATTTCCCACCAACAATCACTAACCCAATATCAGCCTGGTCCAATTTCCGAGAGACATGATACTGCTTAACTGATTCATTGCCGACGGATAATGTATCGTCATCTATGACTTGGGAGAGAAGGAGGATATATCGCCACTCTAGAGTCATCGTGTTATTTGTTTTGTTTCGCGATATCTTATGCAATTTCAATACTTAGTGAACATAAATTTACATTATAATATTTGTTCATTTGATTGTGTATCATGTTTGGTCCATACCTGCTTTTTGATTGGCACTGAATTAGTTAAGAGCCAGATTTCTTCAATGTTCAGTTCCTATGGAAAGCCATTATTTGAGCCATAGTATTTTAATAATATTGTCGAGTAAAGGTCTCCATTTCTTTTTAAAGTCCTTGTTCTACTGCGAAACCACGAGGAATAAATACACGGGTATTGATTGACACTCATGCAAGTGAGGTTAAGAAGTAGCGATCAGGGGACACATTAGACAATATAAAACAATAAAAACTATAGGCAGACAGAGATATGAACCTACACCTACAATTGACTACAGCGTCATACCGATTAATTTAATGTACCGCATTCTTCTTCTTATTCACAGCTGTGGGGAAAAAAGACTGGACACAATTTAAAACAAACAAACAAACAAACTACCGCTGGATATCCTCCTCCTGGAAATTCAAGCAGTCTTTGCCCACATTGTCAAAGAACATTTCGATCCAAAATAGGTCTTAACAGCCATCTTAGAACTCACGGCTCCATACTTTCAACCCCATTTCTTGATGGACAAACACCATTCTTATTCTTCCTCTTATTCTTTCTCTCTCTTCTCCTCCTCCTCATCTTCTTCTACTTCCTCCTCTTTCTCCTTATTCTTCTTTCTTCTTCCTCCTATTTTTCGCATTCTTCTTCTTTGATGATTATACCGTTAAGCGAATTCTCATAATGAACTTTATTGTATTGCGAAGTTCCCCTCAAGTTCCAAGCTGAAGACAACCCTAAAGTACAAGTCGCGCGGTGTGTTTGTTTAGTCCACGTGAGCATAATGATGGAGTAGACAGGCAAAGCTATGCTCGTGTTTATCAAGTCTGTAACGCCAGAAAATATGATTGTGTCCCTAACAGTCAAGTATGTGAGAGTGACGAGAGTCGACAACCTAGAGTGACTGTCCATGTCACAATATAGGATGTGATTCGTTTTCTTTGACTGATTTGTATGGCGGGTTTGTTTGGTGGGTTGGTAGTGCGAATTTGTATGGCGAGTGTGAATGGCGGGTTTGTATGATGGTTTGTAGGGCGGGTTTGCAGTGAGGGTTTGTATGGTAGGCTTGTATGGCGAGTGTGAATGGCAGGTTAGTATTGTTAATAGGGTGGGTCTGTATAATATCTGCGTATGTATGAATGGCTTGTATGGTGGTTTGTAGATGTAGATTTTATAGCTGATTCTTCTTCTTCTTCTTCTGCGTTCATCCGGAGTTTTTTTCCGGATGTGATTGCGTTATGCCTGTTTACAGCAGAGCTGCGTTCTTGCGTCGTAAGGCCGACACATCCTACTACTGCGGGCATTTGTTGACCGGGTTAACCTTCGCTGTTATAGCTGATTTATATGCTAGGTTTGTAGGGTGGGTATGTAGGGTGATTGTTATGGTGGGTGTTTAGGGTAGGTTTGTATGGTTGGTTTGTATGTTACGTTTGTGGTATGGGTGTATATGACAAGTTTGTAGGGTGGGTTGTATGGTGATTGTGTATGTGGGTGTTAGTGTGGAGAGTGTCTGTGTATGTGAGTGTTTGTGTGAAAATGTATGTGTATGTGGGTGTTTGTGTGAGAGTGTCTGTGTATAAGTGTGTGAGAGTGTATGTGTATGTAAGTGTGTCAGAGTGTCTGTGTATAAGAGTGTTTGTGTGAGAGTATCTTGTGTGTATGTGAGTGTTTGTATGCGAGTATCTGTGTATGTGAGTGTTTGTGTGATAATGTCTGTTTATGTGAGTGTTTGTGTGAGAGTGTGTATGCAGTGTGTACGCTGCTTTCTGTCAGCGCCGAATGTTGGGCGACGCTTACCAAACCCGACACCCCACATTGTGCCAACGGCTTCGGGCGGAAGAGCGCAATTGGGAGGGTACTAGCCTTATCCTGGTGCGAGGAAATGCAACCCAAAGACAAAATAAGTCATGGCAGGGCAGACCAGGCCCTAAGCCTTGGTTGGCAGCTGGTCTAGGATCGAAGCTCCGACAGGCGGACAGTTAGAGCATTGCTTTGCTGATCCGGCAGCTTCTGCAGCTTGTCTTGTTCCAGATGTATAGGTGTTGACTTTCCTCTGGAGTGAACTAGGCAGGCCGAGAGAGGGATCATGCTGCGTGGGCAACACATGGTTTCTTTATTTTAGCTATGGAGAGGCAATAACTCCATCCCTGGTCTTAACTGGTCTCGGAATCAAAGCGAGAGGCATCTGTTACGGGTTATAAGTCCTTGTCAGTTGGCGTAGACATGGGGCGCCACGCGTTGCCTCTGACGGTGGGAGACACCTACAGGTGTCACTGATCAGCTACCGCCCGCCTCAAGCTGGGCAGCCCCCGGCCAATTGGGTGCTGATCCGCCACAGCCTGCCTGCTTCAATGGGTGCTTGGGGCTAGGACAAAATCTGAATCGCAGGCTGTAAAACCAATGCACCAGGTACTAATAAAAAGAATAATAGAAACCTCAAGCTACGGCTTGCAACCTGGAACGTGAGAACCATGTGTCCAGGATTTTCCACTGATTTGACAAATATTGACGATGTGAGAAAAACGGCTGTGATTGATGCTGAACTCAATCGTCTTAACATTGATATTGCTGGCCTGCAGGAGACTAGCCTCGCTGAGGAAGGGTCACTCAGGGAAAACAATTACACCTTTTTTTGGATGGGAAGAGGGCAGGCAGAAAAAAGGCAACACGGTGTGGGCTTTGCAGTGAAGAACTCGCTACTTGGAATGATTGATATCCCAGCTGGAGGTAATGAAAGATTATTATCACTGCGCTTGGCAACCTCTTGTGGATTTGCCACCATTCTCACTGCATATGCACCGACACTCACTTCCTCTGATGATGCGAAGGATACGTTCTATGAGCTGCTAGACTCTGCGATCAAGGCAGTTCCAAAATCCGACTACATTTATATGCTCGGTGATTTCAATGCTCGTGTGGGCAAGGACTCGAGTTCATGGCCAGTGTGCCTTGGAAAATACAACATCGGTCGCATGAATGATAATGGGCAAAGGCTGCTGGAGCATTGCACTAGAAATGACCTATGTATTACAAACTCCTTTTTTAAAACAAAAGAGATGCATAAGGTCACATGGAAACATCCAAGATCCGGTCATTGGCATCAGCTGGACTTCATTATCACACGGAGACAACATCTGAACCATACATCATTAACTCGAAGTTACCACAGTGCTGACTGTGATACAGATCATTCTTTGGTTGTTGCAAGAGTTAGACTGAGACCAAAGAGAATCTACACAGCTAAACACAAGTCTAGCCCCAGGATTAATATTATTAACACTCACGATCCTGGAAATTGCTTTGAATTTCAACAGCAACTTGAGGACGCTTTCAATGATACATCAGAAAATTGTATAGTAAATGATAAATGGAGTAAACTTAAGGAAACTATTTATAAAACAGCGGTAGGGGTTTACGGCACTGTGGATCATAAGAGGCAGGACTGGTTTGCGGCAAACAGCCAGATACTGCAGCCCTTGATTGATAAAAAGAAGATAGCTCTCTTAAGAAACAAGGAAAGACCAACGCGTAACACTCTGAGTGAGCTGAAGCAAGCAAGGAAGGATGTACAAAAGGCTGCCAGGCAGTGTGCGAATGACTATTGGATCAAGTTATGTGAGTCCATTCAAATCGCAAGTGATAAGGGAAACATCAGAAGCATGTATGAAGGGATAAAGAAAGCCTGTGGTCCAATGATCAAAAGAAGTGCACCGCTGAAAACCTTGACTGGAGAAATCATCACTGATAAGAAACAGCAGATGGATAGATGGGTCGAGCACTATTTAGAGCTTTACTCAAGTGAGACGAAGCTGGCGGATGATGCCCTCAACGCCATAGAGGCCCTGCCAACTCTTGACCACCTGGACACACTTCCCACTATAACAGAAGTTAAGTGTGCTATAAATGAGCTTGCATCTGGCAAGGCTCCAGGTAAGGATGGGATTCCAATAGAGGTGATCAGGAGTGGGCAAGACACCCTCGCTCTACAGATCCACGAGCTAATAGAGCTATGCTGGCGAGAAGGACAAGTCCCACAGGATTTCAAAGATTCAAACATCATAACGCTGTACAAGAACAAGGGAGATCGGAGCGACTGCAACAACTATAGGGGTATCTCACTTCTGTGTATTGTTGGGAAAGTATTTGCCAGAATTTTCCTGCGCAGACTTCAAGTCCTGGGAGATCAAGTCTACCCCGAATCACAGTGCGGCTTCCGTCAGAACCGATCTACCATTGATATGATATTCTCATTGCGACAGATGCAAGAAAAATGCCTGGAACAAAATCAGCCACTGTTTATTGCCTTCATTGACCTCACAAAGGCATTCGATTTGGTCAGTCGTGAGGGTCTGTTCAAAGCACTAAAGAAGATTGGCTGTCCACCAACTCTTCTGTCCATTGTGGAATCGTTCCACACAGGCATGAAGGGTATAATCAAGTTTGATGGCTCAACTTCAGAAGAGTTTGAAATCAAGAGTGGAGTTAAGCAAGGTTGTGTACTATCCCCCACCCTCTTTGGGATATACTTTTCACTTCTACTGAAATATGCCTTTCGTGATCAGGATGACGGTATATACATTCACTCACGCTCAGATGGTGGCCTCTATAATGCTCAGAGATTGAAGGCCAAGACCAAAATTAGCAGGGTACTAATCAGAGAGTTGCTTTTTGCGGATGATGCTGCGATTACGACCCACTCTGAGGAAGAATTACAACATCTACTGTCTGCATTCTCCAATGCTTGTTCTGAATTTGGTTTAACAATTAACAAAAAGAAGACACAGATTATGTCACAAGGTGCACATGGTGTACCATCAATCTTTATTGACGACGCCGAACTGGAGATAGTAGACCATTTTACATATCTAGGATCAGAGGTAAATAGCAAATTATCCCTCGATCAGGAAATCAACATTAGGATTGGCAAGGCAGCAACAACAATGAACATGTTAGCACAAAGAGTCTGGGAGAACAGGAAGCTTACTGCCAAAACAAAAGTCCTCGTCTACCAAGCCTCTGTCCTTAGTACTCTTCTTTATGGCAGTGAAACCTGGACAACTTACTCACGCCAAGAGAAACGTTTAAACAGCTTTCATATGCGGTGTCTGCGAAGAATACTTGGTATTAAGTGGCAAGACAAAATCACAAATACTGAAGTATTGGAAAGATCAGGTTGTGTGACGGTGTATTCCATGCTCAGTCTTCGTAGACTTAGATGGATAGGACACGTTAGGAGGATGGATGATGGTAGAATACCAAAGGACATCTTTTTTGGTGAATTACAGACGGGTAGGAGATCTCAGGGTCGGCCTCTACTACGATACAAAGATGTGTGTAAGCGGGACATGATTGATACAGGCATTGATAATGCACAATGGGAGCACGTCGCCGCTGAACGTGCTGCATGGAGGGCAACTATCAGAAATGGAATAAAGACAAAGGAGAAAATGATTGCAGATAAAGCACACACAGAGCGTGAGAGACGTAAGATGGTGCAAAATGGTGGAAATGACCATGTTTTCACATGCACCTACTGTGGGCAAACATTTGCAGCAAGAATTGGCCTTACCAGCCACATTCGCAACCGCCATGGGTCGTAGTTATTAAGCCTTTTTGAAGCACAATGTACCAAACTATCGTCTGTCAAGACGGAAAGGTGCCAATGTAAATGTGTATGCTAATTTGTGTGCGAGTGTATGTGAATGTTTGTGTGAGAGCGTCTGTGTATGTGAGTGTTTGTGAGATAATGTCTGTGAATGTGAGTATTTGTGTGATAATGTCTGTGTGTGTGAGCGTTTGTGTATGTGAGTGTTTGTGAGAGAGTGTCTGTTCATGTGAATGCTTGTGTGAGAGTGTTTGTTTGTGTGTATGTCAGTGTTTATTGTGTGTGTGTGTGTGTGTCAGTGTTTAGTGTGACAGTGTCTATGTATGTGAGTGTGTGATGTGAGTGTGTCTGTGTATGTGAGTGTGTGGTGTGAGAATGTGTGTGTATGTGAGTGTGTCTGTGTATGTGAGTATTTGGTGTGAATGTATGTGTGTGTAAGTGTGTGGTGTGAGAATGTGTGTATGTGAGTGTGTGGTGTGGGAGTTTCTATGTATGTGAGTGTGTGAGATTGTTTGTGTATGTAAATGTTTCAGAGTGTCTGTGTATGTGAGTGTTTATGTGAGAGTGTCTTAGTATGCGAATGTTTGTGTGAGAGTGTGTGTGTGTTTGTTAGTGTTTCGTGTGTGTGTGTGTGTGTGTGTGTGTGTGAGTGTTAGGTGTGAGGGTGTCTGTGTATGTGTGTGGTTGGTGGGAGTGTGTGTGTATGTATGTGAGTGTGTGGTATGAGAGTGTGCGTGTGTATGTGGGTATTTAGTGTGTGTGTGAGTGTGTTTGGTGTGAGTGTCTGTGTATGTGAGTGTTGGGTGTGAGAGTGTGTGTATGTGAGTGTTGGTGTGTGTGTGTGTGTGAGTGTGTTGGGTGTGGAAGTGAGTGTGTATGTTAGTATTTGGTATGAGAGTGTCCGTGTATGTGAGTGTTTGGTGTGGGAGTGTGTGTGTGTATATATATGTCAGTGTTTATTGTAAGTGTGTGTGTGTGTGTGTGTGTGTGTGTGTGTGTGTGTGTGTCAGTGTTTAGTGTGAGAGTGTCTGTGTATGTGAGTGTTTGATATGGAAGTATGTGTATGTCAAGGTTTGGTGTGAGAGTGTGTATGTATGTGAGTGTTTGGTATGGGAGTGTCTGTGTATGTCAGTGTTTGGTGTGAGAGTGTGTATGTATGTGAGTGTTTGGTATGCGTGTGTGTATCAGTGTTTAGTGTGAGAGTGTGTGTATTTGAGTGGTGTGTGTGTGTGTGAGTGTTTAGTGTGAGAGTGTGTGTATTTGAGTGTTGGTGTATGTGTGACTGGGTTTGGTGTGAGAGTGTCTAGGTATGTGAGTGTTTGGTGTGAGAGTGTGTGTGTATGTGAGTGTTTGGTGTGAGAGTGTGTGTGTGTGCATCAGTGTTTAGTGTAAGAGTGTGTGTATTTGAGTGTTGGTGTGTGTGTGTGTGTGAGTGAGTGTGTTTGGTATGGGAGTGTCTGTGTATGTGAGTGTTTGATGTGAGAGTGTGTGTGTATGTGAGTGTTTGGTGTGAGTGTGTGTGTGTGTATGTGAGTGTTTGGTGTGAGAGTATGTGTGTATGTGAGTGTTTGGTGTGAGAGTGTTTGTGAGTGTCTGTGTATGTGAGTGTTTAGTGTGAGAATGTGTGTATTTGAGTGTGTGTGTGTGTGTGTGTGAGTGTGTTTTGTATGGGAGTGTGTGTGTATGTGAGTGTTTGGTGTGAGAGTGTGTGTGTATGTCAGTGTTTGGTGTGAGAGTGTGTGTGTATGTCAGTGTTTAGTGTGAGAGTGTGTGTGTATGTCAATGTTTAGTGTGAGAGTGTATGTGTATGTCAGTGTTTGGTGTGAGGGTGTGTGTGCATGTCAGTGTTTGGTGTGAGAGTGTGTGTCTATGTCAGTGTTTGGTGTGGCAGTGTCTTTGTATGTTAGTGTTTGGCGTGGGTGTGTGTGTGTGTGTGTATGTCAGTGTTTGGTGTGAGAGTGTATGTCTATGTCAGTGTTTGGTGTGGCAGTGTCTGTGTATGTCAGTGTTTGGTGTGAGTGTGTGTGTGTGTATGTCAGTGTTTGGTGTGAGAGTGTATGTGTATGTCAGTGTTTGGTGTGAGAGTGTGTGTGTATGTCAGTGTTTGGTGTGAGAGTGTGTGTATATCACTGTTTAGTGTGAGAGTGTGTGTGTGTGTATGTCAGTGTTTGGTGTTAGGGTGTGTGTGCATGTCAGTGTTTGGTGTGAGAGTGTGTGTGTGTATGTGAGTGTTTGTTATGGGAGTGTCTGTGTATGTGAGTGTTTGGTGTGAGTGTGTGTATGTCAGTGTTTTATGTGAGAGTGTGTGTGAGTGTGTGTGTATGTCAGTGTTTTATGTGAGAGAGAGAGAGAGAGAGTGTGTGTGTGTGTGTGTGTGTGAGTGTTTGGTGAAAGAGTGTGTGAGTGTATGTGTGTGTGAGAGTGTCTGTGTATGTATGTGTGTCAGAGTGACTGGGTGTATGAGTGTTCATGTGAGAGTGTCTTTGAATGCGAATGTTTGTGTTAGAGTGTCTGTGTATGCGAATGATTGTGTGAATGTCAGTGTTTCGTGTGAGTGTGTGTGTGTGTGTGTGTGTGTGTGTGTGTTAGGTGTGGGAGTGTCTGTTTATGTGAGTATTTGGTGTGAGTGTATGTATGTATGTATGTATGTATGTATGTATGTATATATGTGAGTGTGTGGTATGAGAGTGTGTGCGTATGTGGGTGTTTGGTGTGTGTGTGTGTGTGTGTGAGTGTGTGTTTGGTGTGAGAGTACCAGTGTATGTGAGTGTTTAGTGTGAGAGTGTGTGTATTTGAGTGTTGGTGTGTGTATGAGTGTGTTTGGTGTAAAGAGTGTCTGTGTATGTAAGTGTTTGGTGTGAGAGTGTGTGTGTATGTGAGTGTTTGGTGTGATAGTGTGTGTGTGTGTATCAGTGTTTAGTGTAAGAGTGTGTGTATTTGAGTGTTGGTGTGTGTGTATATGTGAGTGTGTTTGGTATGGGATTGTCTGTGTATGTGAGTGTTTGGTGTGAGAGTGTGTGTATGTCAGTGTTTGGTGTGAGAGTGTGTGTGCATGTCAGTGTTTGGTGTGAGAGTGTGTGTGTATGTGAGTATTTGGTGTGAGAGTGTGCGTGTATGTCAGTGTTTGGTGTGAAAGTGTGTGTGTGTGTATGTCAGTGTTTGGTGTGAGAGTGTGTGTGTATGTCAGTATTTGGTGTGAGAGTGCGTGTGTGTATGTCAGTGTTTCGTGTGAGAGTGTGGGTGTGTGTGTGTGTCAGTGTTTAGTGTGAGATTGTGTGTGTATGTCAGTGTTTGGTGTGAGGGTGTGTGCATGTCAGTGTTTGGTGTGAGAGAGTGTGTGTATGTCAGTGTTTGGTGTGGGAGTGTCTGTGTATGTGAGTGTTTGGTGTGAGTGTGTGTGTGTGTATGTCAGTGTTTGGTGTGCAAGTGTGTGTGTATGTAAGTGTTTGGTGTGAGAGTGTATGTGTATGTCAGGGTTTGGTGTGACAGTGTGTGTGTGTATGTCAGTGTTTGGTGTGAGAGTGTGGATGTACATCAGTGTTGTGTGAGAGTGTGTGTGTATGTCAGTGTTTGGTGTGAGGGTGTGTGTGCATGTCAGTGTTTGGTGTGAGAGTGTGTGTGTATATGAGTGTTTGGTATGGGAGTGTCTGTGTATGTGAGTGTTTGGTGTGAGTGTGTGTGTATGTCAGTGTTTTATGTGAGAGTCTCTGTGTGTGTATGTCAGTGTTTGGTGTGAGAGTGTGTGAGTATATGAGTGTGTGTGAGTGTCTGTGTATGTAAGTGTGTTATAGTGTCTGTGTGTATGAGTGTTCATGTGAGAGTGTCTTTGAATGCGAATGTTAGTGTTACAGTGTCTGTGTATGCGAAAGTTTGTGTGAGAGTGTGTGTGTATGTCAGTGTTTCGTGTGAGTATGTGTGTGTGTGTGTGAGTGTGTGGGGTGTGTGTGTGTTAGGTGTGAGAGTGTCTGTGTATGTGAGTGTTTGGTGTGAGTGTATGTATGTATGTGAGTGTATGGTATGAGAGTGTCTGTGTATGCGGGTGTTTGGTTGGTGTGAGAGTGTCTGTGTATGTGAGTGTTTGGTGTATGAGTGTGTGTGTCTGTGAGTGTTTGGTGTGAGAGTGTGTGTGTATGTGAGTGTTTGGTGTGAGAGTGGCTGTGAGTGTTTGGTGTGAGAGTGTCTGTGAGTGTTTGGTGTGAGAGTGTCTGTGAGTGTTTGGTGTGAGAGTTTCTGTGAGTGTCTGTGAGTGCTTGGTGTGAAAGTGTCTGTTTTTATGTGTGTGTGTGTTTGTGTGTGTCTTTGTGTGAGAGTGCGCCTCTTCCCTGAGATTGTGTGTGTATGTCAGTGTTTGGTGTGAGGGTGTGTGCATGTCAGTGTTTGGTGTGAGAGAGTGTGTGTATGTCAGTGTTTGGTGTGGGAGTGTCTGTGTATGTGAGTGTTTGGTGTGAGTGTGTGTGTGTATGTCAGAGTTTGGTGTGCAAGTGTGTGTGTATGTCAGTGTTTGGTGTGAGAGTGTATGTGTATTTCAGGGTTTGGTGTGACAGTGTGTGTGTGTATGTCAGTGTTTGGTGTGTGAGTGTGTGTGTGTATGTCAGTGTTTAGTGTGAGAGTGTGTGTGTATGTCAGTGTTTGGTGTGAGGGTGTGTGTGCATGTCAGTGTTTGGTGTGAGAGTGTGTGTGTGTATGAGTGTTTGGTATGGGAGTGTCTGTGTATGTGAGTGTTTGGTGTGAGTGTGTGTGTATGTCAGTGTTTTATGTGAGAGTCTCTGTGTGTGTATGTCAGTGTTTGGTGTGAGAGTGTGTGTATGCGAGTGTTTGGTGAGAGAGTGTGTGAGTATATGAGTGTGTGTGAGTGTCTGTGTATGTAAGTGTGTTAGAGTGTCTGTGTGTATGAGTGTTCATGTGAGAGTGTCTTTGAATGCGAATGTTAGTGTTACAGTGTCTGTGTATGCGAATGTTTGTGTGAGAGTGTGTGTGTATGTCAGTGTTTCGTGTGAGTATGTGTGTGTGTGTGTGTGTGTGGGGTGTGTGTTAGGTGTGAGAGTGTCTGTGTATGTGAGTGCTTGGTGTGAGTGTATGTATGTATGTGAGTGTATGGTATGAGAGTGTCTGTGTATGTGGGTGTTTGGTGTGTGTGTGTGTGTGCGTTTGGTGTGAGAGTGTCTGTGTATGTGAGTGTTTGGTGTGAGAGTGTCTGTGTATGTGAGTGTTTGGTGTGAGAGTGTGTTTGTCTGTGAGTGTTTGGTGTGAGAGTGTGTGTGTATGTGAGTGTTTGGTGTGAGAGTGGCTGTGAGTGTTTGGTGTGAGAGTGTCTGTGAGTGCTTGGTGTGAAAGTGTCTGTTTTTATGTGTGTGTGTGTGTGTGTGTGAGTGTGTGTGTGTGTGTGTGTGTGTGTGTGTGTGTGTGTCTTTGTGTGAGACTGCGCCTCTTCCCCTGCTCCTTAAGATCCTGCAACTCCTGTTATCTTTCTGCTAGTAACTGTGCATATCTTAGACTGTCTGTTATTCTTTCGTCGACATTCAGTCAAGCCGATGTCACAGGTTGATTTTAAACAAAGAATGCTTTTTGTGTATAATGTGAAAAGTCTTTGGGACTTTGGTTAGTAGAAGCAATTAATTTAGCGCCGTTATGGTTGCTTAAATTATACTCCTGTCTGTCTGGATCTAGCTAGACTAGTTAGGATTAGAATTTCCATTCCATCTCGGCAACGGAATTAACCCCAGCCTGACCTTTTGGTCGTCACGAAGCAGGAACCTGGGGCCATGACATTTTGTAAGCCAGGATGCGCAGAGACATATGTGGCCAGTCTTTTCCTGTTACCCTGACAGACTGCGCTCAAGATATTATCAGTTTATCTCACTACAAACTAGACAAACGCGATATCTCATTTTAATTTAGAGTAACGCGATATCTCACTACAAACTAGACAAACGCGATATCTCACTACAAACTAGACTAACGCGATATGTCACTACAAACTAGACTAAAGCGATATCTCACTACAAACTAGACTAACGTGGTATCTCACTACAAACTAGACTAACGTGGTATCTCAGTACAAACTAGCTAAAGCGATATCTCACTACAAACTATCTAACGCGATATCTCACTAAAAACTAGACTAAAGCGATATCTCACTACAAACTAGACTAACGCGATATCTCACTACAATCTAGACTAACGCGATATCTCACTACAAACTAGAATAAAGCGATATCTCACTACAAACTAGACTAAAGCGATATCTCACTACAAACTAGACTAACGCGATATCTCACTACAAACTAGACTAAAGCGATATCTCCCTACAAACTAGACTAACGCGATATCTCACTACAAACTAGACTAACGCGATATATCACTACAAACTTGACTAAAGCGATACCTCACTACAAACTAGACTATCGCGATATCTCACTACAAACTAGACTAAAGCGATATCTCACTACAAACTAGACTAACGTGGTGTCTCACTACAAACTTGACTAAAGCGATATCTCACTACAAACTAGACTAACGTGGTATCTCACTACAAACTAGACTAACGCGATATCTTACTACAAACTAGAGTAACGCGATATCTCACTACAAACTAGACTAACGCAATATGTCACTACAAACTAGACTGACGCCATATTTGAAACTGGTTAAAACATTTTAATATCTAGGAAGTATGATCACAGAATATTGAAGAATAGACACAAAAAGAGAAATTAGATATCAAACAGCAGGCGCGCTTATGTATACATTTCATCCATACTGAAACATCCAAATATACCCATGTCCGCCAAACGACAGATAATAAATAAAACTTTCATACCAACCCTATTCTACTAATAGCAAGCGTGGACATCCGAATCACACTTACGCAAAATCAACACCTGTGAGATGAGACCGAATAAGAAATACTGTTATCAGACAGACAGTGGGATCCATGTGCCACATTTATTGAAAGACAGATGATCAAACTGTTTGGCCATCTCGTTAGATTGCAACACTATCAACCACCAGCAATGGCCCAAAATCAAAGACGATATGCTACGAGAGCAAGAGGAGGAAATGGATTGATGACATCAAAGACATTGTACAATCACACGCAATAACACTATCCAGTGCCACCCAACCGGCGCTGGAGCGCAAACTATTCCTCCCTACGTCGCTTGACGGCAACAGTGGAAGATGATGATGATGACCTCGTCCGACAGCGTTCATAAGATTTATTAGTCTATCTCCCTACAAACTACGCTAACGGGCCAGCCCTTTTTGGTCGTTCTTAACCAAAATCCGTCGTCTTTAACAACAACAACAACAACAACAACAACAACAACAACAACAACAACAACGTAAACACCAAACATAAGTATAAAAAGAGTTTATTTTCAGCTCAATATTTCTCCAACTCAAGCTCCTCAATTGTATGATCCCCACAGAAGTGAAAATATAGAAATGACGCCAATTTCACATATTTCCAACTCTCTATTTGTCCAGCTTAAGCTCTCCACTTAAGTCTGGCACAGCCTGCTGGATTCTGAATTTGAGAGGGGAGGGATAGCTCTGCAATAGTCCTCGTTCAGAAGGTACTGTAAAACCGGGTCTTGTGAAAGGTTTTTACATCAAGATCACTCCGATAGATGCAAACAATTGTCAACGCTCAGGCGACTTCAACACCAATACTTCCTGGCTCTCAACCTCTCAGTGGATTCACCACCAGCAAGTCTCGGTGGAGAAGTGGTTAAGCCTAGGCTGATAATGTTATTATTAATTTCTAAAGGTGTCATTTGGTGACTGTGAATACGGGGCATATGAACATAGTGACCATGTGCCAGTTATGGGTCACATAGGGTTCAGACTTAACACCATAAATTAAACCCAAAGAACATTAAGTTAGATATGCTACTGTAAGGAACAGATATAATGCCATATAATACAGACAACTGATGAACAATGGAACAGGTTGCGGAAATCAATCCAACATACTTCAAAAGTTATCATTCCTCCTAAACATGTTAGTTGCATATCTTTTTACAGGACGTTGCAGTCAACACCAGCATTTTTTGCTAGTCTGATCTCTTGGCAAGTTTATGTTCAATAGTTTGTCATTGCTTCCTAAACGATCGGCACCCATGCCATTTCGTAATAATCCACGGCAACGTGGTCTGCTGCCAAATCAAGCCTAGCTGTGTTTCAAACGCGGGTATGCGGGATCGTAACTCCTTCATCACGGAGAGGGCTCCACCTAAACATAAATTATTAAAAAAACGAAGTTGGATAAGAGATGAAATTGTGCACGTGATGGAAGAAAAAAGACAGAAACAAGAAAGATACAGACGAAAATAATAGAGTACATAAAGAAATAGTAAAGAAATGCAAAGTGGCTAAGGAAGTATGGCTGCATCAACACTGCATGGAGCTTAAAACAAACTATGGAAAATACATTCCATGTATCAACAAATAAATACAATAACAGACAGGAAACCACGAAATAGCACTGGATGTTTGAAATAAAGGAACGTTGCATTATTGATGGGACAAGATGGTACAGTCAAAAGATGGACAGAAGAAGGAACGAACGGTCTTTATTTTCAAATGATAAAAAAATGGGCACGCAGGCCCGTCTTACATTCGGTCCTCCCAATCACTCATCTGTCATTCATCAATTGTGCATGTTTCATTCAAATTAAAAAAAAATAAAAACATTGTCAAATGGATTTTGTAAACATAAACAATAAATATTACCATGTTATGAGACAGGTAGCCACACGTACACATGCGCATTCACAAACACACACGCACTATTACCTGCATACATACTTAATCATTTGCACAAACTCTCACAGTTATGCACACCCTCAATAATATACAAATACACACTCCCTCGCATACAGTGCTTGCATGCACACATATCCACACAAACATACACACACACACACACACACACACTTACACACACACACACACACACTTACACACACATACACACATATCGCACACATACACGCACTAACACACACATACACACAAACACGTACATACACATACACACACATACATATACATACACACATACACATGCACGCATATGCACACATATACACACATACACATGCACACACATACACACACAAACACATACACACATATACACACACATAGACACAATACACACACCCACCCACCCACCCACACACACTCACACATCTAGACACAAACACGCTTCATCACAATCACTAAACCAATATGAACAAACTCCCACACTTTACACACACATTCACTGACGATTATCGTGAGTATCCTCACAGATAACACATAAACACACACTCCCTCGCATAGCACACAAATACACACTCCCTCGCATAAACTGCATGCATATACACATACACACACGAGCATGCACACACATACGCACCACATACACACATATACCCACGCACGCACACACACACACAAACACACACCTACACAACTACACACATCCACACCCATAGACACATAGTTACACACATACACACATTCACATACACATGTACACACATTCACATATGTACACACACAATAAACACACATACAAACATACACATACACACAATCACACACATATACACAAATAAACACACATACACACATATACGCACATACACACTCATACACACATTCACAGACATATAAACATACACCCACATACACACATACACACATATAAACACACACATACACATACATCCATCCACCCACTTACATACTAAAACATACATGCTGCCTCACCTAATCACTGAAACTAATATATATATATATAAACTTCCACACTTTACACACCCATACTCTGACGACTATCGTGAGCATCCTTACACTAACATTTAAAATTGGGAAAAAATGGAAAATTAAAAAAAAAATAATATGTTATACATTGTGCATCGAAAACAATAATAATGCAATCCAATAAGATAATTCCTGGAATTGACATAAACATGATGAAATAAGCTGTGCATATAGTACAAGTTAAATTTAAGTGGCAGTATAAATGCTAATATGAAAGATGAGGCTACAGAAAAATATGGAATAGCATGTCACATGACATGTGTGCGCTCAATTATCTCTCTGTCTGTCTGTCTGTCTGTCTGTCTGTCTCTGTCTGTCTGTCTCTCTGTCTCTGTCTCTGTCTCTCTTTCTCTCTTTCTCTCTCTCTCTCTTTATTTTTCTTTCATGCACTCACACACACTAATCTCTCATTGTCTTATTCTCTCTCTCACTCACTCTCTCTCTCACCCATACTCATTCACTCTCACCATACTCACCCTATCTTACTCTCTCTCACAGACAGACAGACACATACTCAGACATTCACTCTCTCACTCAATCTCTCACTCCTTCTGCCACAAACACTCACTCTCTCTCACTCATTCACTCTGTAAACCACACTAACTAACTCCCTCACTCGCACAAACAGCAAGCAGACAGACACACACCCTCACTCACTCACTCTCACTGATTCAGTCTTTCACGCACTTTCTCACTCACGCGGTCTCTCACTCTCGCTAACACACTCATTCTATCACTTACACTTACACACACACACATACACACATACTCACAAATTCTCTCTCTCTCTCTCTCTCTCTCTCTCTCTCTCTCTCACTCACACTCACTCATTCACTCTCTAAACTACAATAACTTCAATCACACACGCCCTCGCATAACACACAAATACACACTCCCTCACATACACTGCATGCATGCACACATATACATATAAACATATACACACATACACATGCCCATACACACATATACACACGCACATACACACACTCACACACACTCACACTCATACACATACTTACACACATACACACATTCACACTCGCACACACATACACACATGTACACACATAAACACAAAAACATACTCACACACACAAGCATACACTCATACACACACGCATACACACCCATACACACATACATACATTCACACAATATAGACATGTACACACACACACACATAAACACACACGCACATAGACATACATACACACACCCACCTGTCTACCCACACACATACTCACACATACACGCTGCCTCACATAATCATTAAAACTAGTATGAATAAGCTCCCACACTTTACACACGCATACACTGACGACTATCATGAGTATCCTCACAAGAAAATTCAAAATTGGGAAAAAATGGGAAAACATGGGGGGGGGGGGGGGGGGGAATAGTGATTGAAAAAAAGTATTATACATTGTGTAACGTAAAAGAAAAGTAGTGGTGCAGTTCAATAAGATAATTCCTGGAATTAACATAGACACGACGAAATAAGCTGTGCATATAGTACATGTTAAATTCAAGTGACAGTAAAAATGCTAATATGAAAGATGAGGATACAGAAAAAAAATATGGCATAGCATGTCACATGACATGCGTGTGCACAGCTCTCTCTCTCTCTTTCTCTCTCTCTCTCTCTCTCTCTCTCTCTCTCTCTCTCTCTCTCTATTTTTCTTTCAAGCACATTCACACACATACACACTAACTCTCTCATTCTCTCTCTCTCTCTCTCTCTCCCCTCTCTCTCTCTTTCTCTATCACCCTCTCTCACTTATACCCACTCACTCTCACACTCACTCTCTCTTACTCTCATTCTCTCTCTCTCTCTCTCTCTCTCTCTCTCTCTCTCTCTCAGATAGACACATACTCACATATTCACTCTCTCACTAAATCTCTAACTCACTCTCCCACTTACACTCACTCTCTTACTCTCTCTCTCTCTCTCTTTCTCTCTCTCTCTCTCTCTCTCTCTCTCTCTCTCTCACACACACTCATTCACTTTCTACACCACACTAACTCACTCTCTTACTCGCACACACAGACAAGCAGACAGACAGACATACACTCACACACAAACTCTCTCTCTCTCACTCATTCACTTTCTCATGCACTCGTTCACCCATCCTCTCTCTCTCTCTCTCTCTCTCTCTCTCTCTCTCTCTCTCTTAAACACTCATTCACTCACTTACACTTACTCACACAGGCACATACATAATACTCACAAATTCTCTCTCTCACTCACTCACTCACTCACTCTCCCTTACTCACCCACTCGCTCGCTGACTCTCTAACTAACACTCACTTTCTCACACAGACAGGCAGAGACACGACACAACCTCTCTCTCACAATCACTCATTCTCTGACTCGATCTCTCACATATACGTGCACACACACACACACACACACACACACAACACTCACTCTTTCACTCACTCATACACGCACGCATAATTCTCTCTCACTCTCTCTGTCTCATACTCATTCTCTCACTCACACTCTTTCTCACACACTCTCTCACCTACTCTCACACTCACACACACGCAGTGAAAAATGATAGTGAAAAATGATACCAGTAGGTGACCTATGGAGGCATATAATCGGTGTGGAGTAAGTATTGAAAGAGTTTTCGGTTGAATGTGTAGGGACTCTTTGGAATTTTCAGATCTGGTGGAAGGCCATTCCATAGTGAGCACCAGAATACGCGAAACATATATTGTATAAGTCTAATCTAGGCATCGGAACATGCAATTAATTTAAGCGCTTGCTGCTCATTGCTTTGATTGATTGATTGATTGATTAATTGATTTAGGAACCGACATCACAGCATTCAGGACATCCCCATAAGCGTTCCGTCCCCTTCCTCTGCAGCCAGCGAAGAGTTCCAACACTAATAGTTGCTCATTGCCTTAGATTGAATTAACGGTAGAAGATACTCTGGAGTATTTTGAGATATAATTTTATTCACCATATACATGTTTCAGAATATCTGGAAGAGCTATATGATGATAGGAGACCGGATGTAAATATTCAAAATGCTCGAGTCTTGTGTTACAGCACGGAAGGGAGCTGCACACGAATTGATCCATACTGTCGGAGATCGCAATTTGTGGAGAGGCATGATTGACGACGCCAGCCGGCAAGGCCTATGTGATGATAATGATGAACATAGTAGTCTCTAAATGTGTCATTTGGTGAAGGTGAAAGTGGTAGTTGGTAATTTTTAAAGGTGTCATTTGGTTAAGGTTAAAATGGTAGTAGATAGTTTCTATAGGTGTCATTTGGTAAATGTGAAAATAGTTGGTAATTTCTAATGATGTCATTTGGTAAAGGTGAAAAATTGTAGTTGGTAGTTTCTAAAGGTGTCTTTTGGAGAAGGTTAAAATGGTAGTTTCTAAAGGTATCATTTCATGAAGGTGAAAAAGGTAGTTGGTAGTTTCTAAAGGTGTCATTTGGTGAAGATAGAAATGGTTGTCGATAGTTTCTAAAGGTGTCTTTTGGTGAAGGTTAAAATGGTAGTTTCTAAAGGTATCATTTCATGAAGGTGATAAAGGTAGTTGGTAGTTTCAAAAGTGTCATTTGGTGAAGGTAGAAATGGTTGTTGGTAGTTTCTAAAGGTGTCATTTGGTGAAGGTGAAAATAGTTGGTAATTTCTAATGATATCATTTGGTAAAGGTGAAAATGTTACTTGGTAGTTTCTTATGGTGTCAATTGATTAAGGTGAAAATGGTAGTTAGTAGTTTATCAAGGGTATAATTTGTTTAAGGTGAAAATGATAGTTGCTACAGGTGTCATTTGGTTCAGGTGAAAATGGTAGTTGGTAATTTCTTAATGTCTCATTTACTGAAGGTGAAAATAGTAGTTGGTGGTTTTTAAAGGTGTCAATTGGTGTAGGTGAAAATGGTAGTTGGTAATTTCTAATGGTTTCATTTGGTGAAGGTGAAAATTGTAGTTGGTAGTTTCTAAAAGTGTCATTTAGTGAAGGTGAAATGGTATTTAGTAGTTTCTAAATGTTTTATTTGGTGAAGGTTAAGGTGGTATTTGGTAGTTTATAATGGTGTCATTTGGTGAAGGTGAACACGGTAGTTGATAGTTTCAAATGGTGTCATTTGGTTGAAATACAAATGGTAGTCAGTAGTTTCTAAAAGTGTTACTTAGTTAATGTGAAAATGGTAGTTGGTAGTTTCTAAAGGTGTCATTTGGTTCAGGTGAAAATAGTAGTCAGTAGTTACTAAAGTGTCATTTGGTTCAGTTAGTAGTTTCTAAATGTGTTATTTGGTGAAGGTTAAGGTGGTATTTGGTAGTTAGTTTATAATGGTGTCATTTGGTGAAAGTGAACACGGTAGTTGATAGTTTCAATGGTGTCATGTGGTTCAAATAAAAATGGTAGTCAGTAGTTTCTAAAAGTTGTATTTGGTTAAGATGAAAATAGTAGTTTCTAAAGGTGTAATTTGGTTCCGGTGAAAATGCTGGTCGGTAGTTTCTAAAGGTGTCATTTGGTTCAGATGAAAATGGTAGTTGGTAGTTTCAACTAGTTTCTAATGGCGTCATTTGGAACAAATAAAAATGGTAGTCAGTAGTTTCTAAAAATGTTATTTGGTTAAGGTGAAAATGGTATCTGGTAGTTCCTAAAGGTGTAGTTAAGTGGTTAAGCCACCTGCCTCGCGCTTCGACAGATTCACACCTGCATTATTTTTCGGAGACTCCTGGTGGCCGACGCTAGAGCTACGGAGCTGGAGCTTTATGCGACGCTTTCGGCAGGCAGACCTGGGGAAAGAGACCAAGCCATATTGGATAAAACCCGGTGAAATGAAGCCAATCCTCTCGCCTTTACACTGTTAATATTCACACAGGGTGTATTTTTAATGACTGTGCGGTGTTTGAAAATATTGCCGATCCAAGCTTTGTAATTACTTATTATGTTGCATGAACTTTACAGAGGGTGAATACAAAACTTGGACCGGTAATATTTTCAAACATTGCACAGTCATTAAAAATACACCCTATATATACACTTAACACAACTGTCTCCGGTAATTGAGAAACAGTACAGGCGCATGATGTGGTTAGAACCACAACGGCCGCATTTACTTCCCAACACATTTCCAGCTACCCAGTTTAGCTGGCTCGACCTGGAAGCCCATGTAAAAATTAAAAAAAAATAAAAAAATTCGCCCCGATACGAATTCGAACCCATGACCACCGTGTCGGCAGGCTACCGCAGCTTCCCCCTTACTCCAGCAAGCAAAGGACCTTTTAATTTATACTCCTGTAGGCGCATGGACAAGTGGTGCTAGACCTGTGTTTGTATAGACAAACCGATACTCAATACGAGATGTGGTCAGTGTCACGCCGGATGTCTTTATTTCCTAAGACATTTCCTTTCTCCGGTGCTAGGGAGCAAAGAAAATGGGCTGATGGAGCACATCAGCCCTGAAAGGAAATCCATCTACGTGAAGGACACTTGTGGAAGCTCTTGTAAACACAAAGGCCGGGACAACAAAGCACGACAGAAAATGTGGGCAGACAGAGTCCACAAATCTTTGTAGACAATCTGTCTATGGGAGAAGGGATAATATTTAAACCAAAAAAAAAAAAAAACAAAACAAAAAAACTCATCCATCGAAGTCGGAAGATGTTGGCCTAAGTGGTACGGGACAAAAAAGCGCTACAGTGGATGCGACGGACCACGCATAGCAAATATTGATCGTAGAAGAAGAGGAGGAGGAGGAGAGGAGAAGAAGAAGCAGCAGAAGAAGAGGAGGAGGAGAGATGGAGGAGGAACAGAAGAAAAAGAAGAAGAGGAGAAGGAGAGGAGGAGAAGAAGAAGAAGAAGAAGAAGAAGAAGAAGAAGAAGAAGAAGAAGAAGAAGAAGAAGAAGAAGAAGAAGAAGAAGAAGGAGGAGGAGGAGGCGGAGGAGGAGGAGGAGGAGGAGGAGGAGAAGAATAAGAGAATAAGAAGAAGCAGCAGTAGAAGAAGGGGAGGCAGAAGAGGAGGGGGAGGAGGTCTAGGAGGAGGAGAGATTTAGGAGGAATTGAAGAAAAAGAAGAAGAGGAGAAGGAGAACAGAAGAAAGAAGAAGAAGAAGAAAAAGAAGAAGAAGAAGAAGAAGAAGAAGAAGAAGAAGAAGAAGAAGAAGAAGAAGAAGAAGAAGAAGAAGAAGAAGAAGAAGAAGAAGAAGAAGAAGAAGTGGAGAAGAAGAAGAAGAAGAAGAAGAAGAAGAAGAAGAAGAAGAAGAAGAAGAAGAAGAAGAAGAAGAAGAAGAAGAAGAAGAAGAAGAAGAAGAAGAAGAAGAAGAAGAAGAAGAAGAAGAAGAAGAAGGGGAGGAGGAGGGGGAGGAGAAGAAGAAGAAGAAGAAGAAGAAGAAGAAGAAGAAGAAGAAGAAGAAGAAGAAGAAGAAGAAGAAGAAGAAGAAGAAGAAGAAGAAGAAGAAGAAGAAGAAGAAGATAAGAAGAAGAAGAAGAAGAAGGAGAAGATGCAACGCCCCCTGAATAGAATGTGAACTGGATTGCACCAATATATATTTGATTTACTTCTTCCATTGAAATAAGAGCACTCCGATAATGGATATAACAGAACAGCGTGAAACTAAATAAAAACAGTCAACACATAGGGGGAAACAATTTTCCCAACCGAGCTTCCAAAAACACAACAAATTTCCTGTATGTTTGGGCGGTTTATTACTAATTCATGCCCAAATCTATTGTAGCGCCCCACAGGATTTAAACCAGCGGACGAGATATTGCATGCTGGGATTTCACAGCCTTGTTTGCTTTATTGGGAAAGACGTTATCTCATTAACAGGTTCCCGCTTGTGTACAACTGTGTATGGTAATGAGTTGACTGTTATTTTGACTGTCTATCTAAACGCAGTCAACCTGGTCGAAAGGACACGAGCGCTCTAGCACTTAAACTTCCAGTGCTGACTGTGGAGTATGGAGTTCATTCAGTGCCAATGTCAGTTTTTTGTTTCCTTCACACGCTTTGAACTCAAGCGTAATCTTTACACTTGCTATTACTTATAGCAGTGGTTCTCAACCTTTTTTGGCACATGGTTCACCATATGTTCAGAATATCATCCCCACCCCCTTTTCATATTTCCTCCCTATAAATTCCCCCGCCCCTAGACAGTATACGTAAAGATGGAAGCTAAATTTAATAACACATACTAGAACACGTCTATACATCTACATAAAACGTGATTTGCGGGTCTACTTGCGTTATAAAACTAATTTCAGAAGGGCGAAAAGTACAGAACCGTAAAGTATGGAGGGAAAAACAACATCAAGTAACCGGTTCTTGTATTAACGCAATCTTGAAATAATCTTAATTCCCCCCCCCCCCGAGATAGGGGGGATCCTCACTTGTTGAGAAGCACTGACTTATAGTGCACTGGACTGATTTTAGTGTGTAGATTAGCTATACCCACTACGACTTCAGGTGGTACTCGTAATTTACGTTCCCAAGTCATGGACGAGAAGTCATCATTTCATTCCACTTGTTGGTGTAGGGGTTGAACCCGCTACCTCGGCATCAGCACACCGGATGTTAAGAAAGAGTGCTCTTATACATTCGGCCATGCTGACCTCTAGCTGTCAGTTGAACTTAAACGTTGACTTCTCGTTCAGAAATCAATGGCAAACTACCACACGGAACACAGCCTAGTAGATCAACCCCGGGTTGGGGTTGATAGCAATGTTCCGTAAAGAACATGCATATTTTTATAGTTCCTAAATTAAGCCGGCGAGTGTCTCAATGTGTGTGGGTGTCTGTGTGAGAGTGTCTCGGTGTGTTTGGGTGTCTGTGTGAGAGGTCTCAGTGTGTGGGGGTGTCTATGTGAGAATGTTTCAGTGTGTGGGAGTGTCTGTGTGAGAGTGTCTCAGTGTGTGGGGGTGTCTATGTGAGAATGTTTCAGTGTGTGAGGGTGTCTATGTGAGAGTGTTTCAGTGTGTGTGGGTGTCTGTGTGAGAGTATCTGTGTATGCGGGTAAATGAGTGTCTCAGTGTGTGTGAGTGTGTATGTGAGAATGTCTCAGTGTGTGTGTGTGGGGGGGGGGGTGTTTGTGTGAGAGTGTCTCGGTGTGCACTGTTTGGCACTGAATCAGTTAAACAATTTTCTTCAGATCCACAATTAAACTCCTCTTCTTCTTTAATTATGCCACGCACACAAAAATCAGGCCAGTAAACATGTTTATCTCTCGATTTGGTTTATTCGCTGGCACCTCTCGTAACCATCAACAACATGTGCCTTGTCCATAAACGTAGGTGATGATAGTTCGCCATCCCATATTTATTGTTGCGGTCCATGCTCTTCCCATGTTGCTCATTTCTGCTTCTACTTCTACTCTCCGTGAGTTTTTAGATCTTCCTATATTTCTTGTGCCTTTATATGAACTACTACAGTCACATCAATCTATACAAATTTAGTAAAAACTCTTTATATATATATATATATATATATATATATATATATATATATATATATATATATATATATATATATATATATATATATATATATATATCTTATATATAAATTAGGATCTCCGTCTGTCTGTCTGTCTGTATGTATGTATGTATGTCCGTATGTCCGTATGTCCTTTATACGCTCGCGAACGGCCCATCCGATTGAGATGAAATTTTCTACACGCCTTCCTTTCATTCCAGAGCTGCCAACTGTCATAGTTTTTTTTTCTTCTTCCTCCTCCTCCTTCCTCCTCCTCCCTCCTCCCCCTCCCAAAATACGTACGTAAATATATGATGATGATGACGAAAGAATCCCTGAACCAAAACGCTAGGGAAAGGGAAGAAAATGACGTGACTACACAGAATCGTCACACGGCAATCATCATCATCAAGTGCCGTGCCGGCTGGCGTAGGCGTTCATGGCTCTCCGTAGATCTCAGTCTTTGGTTTTTTGGATTAACTCTGCTGCTGATATTCCTCCATGCCACGGCAATATCAATAACAATTCATCTTTTTATGTGTAAGGAAGTCGTGTAGAAGGGAATAACTAGACGAGTATGAATTCGGAATGGCGAACTCTCTCCTCCTCTCTTCTCCTCCCTCCTCCTCCCTCTATCTCCTCCCTCCACCCTTCTCCTCTTCCTCCTCCCTCTCATCCCTCTCCCTCCTCCCTCTCCCTCTTCCTTCTCCCTCCTCCTCCATCCTCCTCCATCCTCCTCCCTCCGCCTCCTCCCTCATCTTCCCTCCTCCTCCCTCTCCCTCCTCATCCCTCCTCCTCCTCCTGCCTCCCTCCTCCTCCTCTCCCCTCCTCCTCCTTCTCCTCCCCCTCCTTCTCCCTTCTTCTCCCTCTTCCCTCTTCCTCCTCATCCTACCTCCTCTTCCCTCTTCCTCCTCCTCCTACCTCCTCCTCCCTCTACCTCCTCCTGCTCCCTCCACCCTCCTCCTCCCTTCTCCTCCTCTTCCTCCTCCCTTTCCTTCCTCCTCCTCCTCCCTCTATCTCCTCCTCCCCCTACCTCTTTCCTCCTCCCTCCTCCTCCTCTTCCACCTCCCTTTCATTCCTCCCCTCCTCATTCTCCCTCCTTCCTCTCCCTCCTTCCTCCTCCTCCTTCCTTCTTCTCCCTCTGCCTCCTCCCTCCTCCTCCTCTCCCCTCCTCCTCCTTCTCCCTTCTTCTCCTCCTCTCCCCTCCTCCTCATCCTACCCTCTTCCTCTTCCCCTCCTCCCTCTCCCTCCTCCCTCTTCCTCCTCCTCCCTCTTCCTCCTCCTTCCTCCTCCTCCCTCTTCCTCCCTCTCTCTCTCCCTCCTCCTCCTCCCTCTTCCTCCTCCTTCTTCCTCCTCCTTCCTTCTCCTTCATCTTCCTCCTCCTACCTCCTCCTTCCTCCTCCACTCTCCTCCTCCTTCTTCCTCCCTCCTCCTCCCTCCTCCCCCTTCCTCCTCCTCCATCTCCTCCTCCTCACTCCTCCTCCTCCCTCCTCCTCCTCCCTCCTCCTCCCTTCACATTCCTCCTCCTCCCTCCTCCTCATCCCTCCTCCTCCTTCCTCCTCCTCTCTCCTCCTCCCTCCTCCTCCTCCCTCCTCCTCATCACTCCTCCTCCATCCTCCTCCTTCTTCCTCCCTCCTCCTCCTCCCTCCTCCCCCTCCTCCTCCCTCTCCGCCTCCTCCTCCCTCCTCCTCCTCCCTTCTCCTCCCTCTACCTCCTCCTCCTCCCTCTACCTCCTCCCTCCTCCTCCCTTCACATTCCTCCTCCTCCCTCTTCCTCCTCATCCCTCCTTCTCCCTCCTCCTCCTTCTTCCTCCCTTCGCCTCCCTCCTCCCCCTCCTCCTTCCTCCTCCTCCCTCTCCTCCTCCTCCCTCTACCTCCTCCCTCCTCCTCCCTTCACATTCCTCATCCTCCCTCCTCCTCCTCCCTCCTCCTCTTCCCTCCTCCTCCTCCCCCTCCTTCTCCTCCCTCCTCCTTCTCCCTCCTCCTCCCTCTTCCTCCTCCCTCTTCCTCCTCCCTCTTCCTTCTCCCTCCGCCTCCTCCCTCCTCCTACTCCCTCCTCCTCCCTCTCCCTCCTCCTCCCTCTCCTCCTCCTGCTCCCTTCTCCTCCTGCGTTCTCCTCCTCCCTCCTTCTCCCTCCTCCTCCCTCTTCCTCCTCCCTCCTCCTCGCCTCCTCCTCCACCCTACTCCTCCCTCCTCCTCCTAATCCCTCCTCCCTCCTATTCCTCCTGTCTCCTCCCTCCTCTTCCCTCCTCCACCTCCCTCTTCCTCCTCCCTCCTCCATTTACCCAAGACAGACAGACAGTCAGACAGATAGTCGGGAACGGGAACTTATATGACTACTTATATGAATTAAATTAGATGCTCCCCACCAGGAGTTGGGCGATGCCGGGCCGGGTCAGACAGACAGACAGATAGATAGTCGGAACGGGAACTTATATGACTACTTATATGAATTAAATGAGATGCTCCCCATCAGGGTCTGGGCGCAGACGGGCCGGGTCAGACAGACAGACAGACAGATAGACAGACAGACAGACATACAGATAGTCGGTAACGGGAACGAGAACTTATATGACTACTTATATGAATTAAATGAGATGCTCCCCACCAGGTTCTGGGCGAAGCCGGGCCGGGTCAGCTAGTATATATATAAAAAACAATCTTTACATATTTAATAAGAAACATTTGCATATTTAATAAACAATCTGTACATATTTAAATAAGCAATCTGTACATATTTAAATAAGCAATCTGTACATATTTAAATAAGCAATCTGTACATATTTAAATAAGCAATCTGTACATATTTAAATAAGCAATCTGTACATATTTAAATAAGCAATCTGTACATATTTAAATAAGCAATCTGTACATATTTAAATAAGCAATCTGTACATATTTAAATAAGTAATCTGTACATATTTAAATAAGCAATCTGTACATATTTAAATAAGCAATCTGTACATATTTAAATAACCAATCTGTACATATTTAAATAAGCAATCTGTACATATTTAAATAAGTAATCTGTACATATTTAAATAAGCAATCTGTACATATTTAAATAAGCAATCTGTACATATTTATATAAGCAATCTGTACATATTTAAATAAGCAATCTGTACATATTTAAATAAGTAATCCTTAATGGCCGGTCTCCGTGGCAAAGGCGTTACGGACGCGGTTCGTAATTCCACTTACCTGCGTTCGAAACAGCTGCGACCGATTTGACAGCAGACTGTGTGGCGCTGGGTTTTAACGTGATGGTATTGGAGCCGGTCGTTCAGAACGCAATGGCAAACTACTGAACGTAAACTTGCCAAGACATCAACAACAGCAGTGCTGGTGTTAACAGCGATGTCCTGTAAATAAGATATCCCCCCCCCAAAAAAAAAAAAAAAAATCCTCAATGCTTAACAAGAAATCTTTACATATTTAATCAGCAATCTTTACATATGTAACGGTCAATAATTACATTTTCAAAACAAACAAACAAATAAAAACACTGCATTGCTCAATTTATTGAATGGTATATATCGCTGGATCTATCTATAATGAATGCTTCAAGCTACCTGCCCCTAGCAACCGCTGGAGGGAGTAATCGTCTTCATTAACACGCCATTTAATAGAATCTAGACATGTTTCAGACAAAGAATATCAGTGTGCTTTTCACTACAAATAACCAAAAGTTAGTCAGACGTGCCGAGGCGTCTCCTGTTCACTTGAGTAAACCACATTTATATACGTAAAATGACTTGATAGTCTCTTTAAAATAACACTGGTGACATTTAAATATATATATATATATATATATATATATATATATATATATATATATATATATATATATATATATATATATATATATATATACATACATACATATATATATATGCCCATGTGTTGTAGTTATTTCGCTTGAAATGATTCATTATGTTACTTCATAATACGTTGAATGCTTTTCTGTAGTATGCACTTGACGAGATACAGCGAAATATGCCAGGCAATAAAATGTGGAATATATTATTTGTATCTGCATGATTCAAATTTACAACGGGGAAACATTGTATTGAATTATCATATTCGACCAGCAACGGCATACATATTTAACTGATTCAGTGACATGGGATGATTAATCGTCTGAAGCGACTTCCCGTATCTGCCATTGGCTTGTATCGCCAAAAAGTTATCACTGCGTTATAATACAACATGTCTGCTAATATATTGGCAGATTTTAAGTCATAACTATGACACACCCCTACTTCCCATTTTCCGCCATCCATTTTTGTTTGGTCCAGATCTAATTTTTATTTGGCACTGAATCTGTTAACAGTCAATGTGAAGCATTTATAGCACTCCTTATATGAACACAGCCACCTCTCAGCAGCACTGAATCTGTTAACAGTCAATGTGAAGCATTTATAGCACTCCTTATATGACCACAGCCACCTCTCATCAGCATTTTCATCATTATCGCCACTTCTCTGCAACAACATCTCCAGGTTAGACGATGGCAGTTCCTCCCTCCGCAGTTACGGACGACTGGATATCGCTCATCATTGACAACAGCAACTTCACCAGAAACACCAGCAGATTGGTGCCAGGCGCTGATATGTCCGCAGATCCTATTGACATGCTGGAGAAAACCACAACCCCAATTGTGTGCCTTGTCGGTACGGTGCTGAATCTGTTGGCCGTAGGAGCGTTTCTCTCCAGCCCTTTGAGGTAACATATCTGGAAACATTTTACGTGATAATTTCTTCACTAGCAAAAATTACCTACAATATCACTATCATCGTGTGTCATGCCGGTAAGCTTGAGCAATCATGTCTGTCCAGTTAAAAAATGTTTTGCATATCCTTTACAGGACATCGCTGTCAACATCAGCATCTTTCAGCTGATTGTTCATTTCTTGGCAAGATTACGCTCAGTAGTTTGCCATTGCTTTCTGAGCGACCGGCTCCATACTCGCATAAGTCACAGGCGCGACTCGAACCGCTTCCAGTTCTCGTGCGCTCATGTCAACCACGAGAGTATTCGGGGTAACGGAGAAAGCTGCAAACACCTCGGCTATGGAGACCGGCCTGTCCAGTTAACTAAGGTTAAATCCCCCGATACATTGTGGATGTTTATTTATGATATATTACCTATAATGTTATTGTTATCGCGTGTCATGCCGGTAAGCTTGAGCAATCACTTCTGTTCAGCTAATTGAGGTAATATATCTCCTGAAGCATCGTAGGTGTTCATTTATCCTCAATTCAATCATATTACCTTCTTGTGGCATAACGCTAACCACCATTATTCATTTACCAAAACATGCCGCAAGAAGAGGAAACAACATTAAAAGAAATTGACTTCACAACCGCAAACGGAGACTAGGACTTAAAACTTAACATCGAAACTGGAACTGCATAAGTGACAGATGACGTGGATTCTTAGAAAGATTTCATCAGACAAAGCTCGGAAACCCATTGGATAGGAGGAGACATGTGACCCGCTTTCGCGCCAACGCCGGATTTGCATATGTTAATATTTCATCAGAATCTGATAAGCCCGCACTTTTTCCTGCAACCAGCCTGATGAATAGATGTGAGAAGCTGGTGTGACCAAATTCTCAAACATGGAATTGCGGGGTGTCTAGATCTGAGGTAGGCTTGTGATTCCCGAGATTAGACTAAGAACCCGATGTATCAAGTATCAAGTAATGGTAACCCGTGTTTGTAATGTCAATTGAAATGTATTATTATTAATTAAAACCTCTGAAATGTAAAAATGCTCGACTGTAGATTCTAACGACGCAGAGCCCTTCCCGGGCAAAATGACACTCCAATACTCTCTTCGATGAAACTGCAATCTCTGATATTCTTAGAGATAATTATTAACTATAAGAAGTGCATTATACTACTACATTCTATTCTGAACAACTGTACGAAGTGATGATTCTAAAACAATCTTGTGCATTTCACCAGAAACACTGATAAAAGATGCTATCACTACCTACAGCTGAAATGACAGTTCGTGTACTAGAATAAGTGCCTTGTTCTAAAACAGACTTATCTATGCCTATTTACAATCTAGAAAGCTGAAAGAGAAATCAATCTTTCCTTTCTCCTTCATCTATTGAATCAATAGGGTTTGACGGAATAAATATTTATATTTATGTCAAATTTTAATTAGATAAGAGCACGTATGAACTGCATTGCATCAGAAGAGTTGTGCTTCGTGGAACTCCATCACACGAAGTGAACTTAACTCATTACTCAACATAACTTAAAACACAACACCACTCAACACCACTCGTCACCACACAACCCAACACTCAACATCACAACAACAGATAATGGGAGAGAGTTATTAGACACAAGAAGAAGAAGAAGTTAATTGGGAAAACACAGAGAATTATTTATACACGCGATAAACACCATTGAGTGGAAGAAATGTTATAAATGTATGTCATTTATTTACATGCATCTTGACATATTCTCACTCTTGTCACTGTCTTACTGTACACGTTCACTGACCCCAGGTCAAATGAGAACTTACATACAGCAGGAACCAGTTGATACAAGGCGTACACAGTGTGATAAACTCTGACCACCCCAAATTAACCCAACACTAGATTAGAGAAAAAAGGAGGGGAGGGGAACTAGTTCCTACTTCAGGAATTTAGATTTCTTCCGACCTACTTCTAGAATATTGTATTGGTAGGAATGTATATATTTATGTGAATATTCATCAGTGATCTTGGTGGCTACATACCAACAACCACCCAACACATCAGCAAACTAACCACCTAAATCAGACCTGACAGAGGGAAGCCGAGAGAAAGAGATGAACCACAAGTGAGATGGAGGATGACTTGGCCATGAGCAGAGTATGGGGAGGCCTTCAGAGGAGCTATACGGGCAGACCTGAAGTGGATCCATCAGTCAATGGACCCTGGCTTACCTAATCTTCCAGTCACCAGGTTACATTTTCCTTGGTACACACCACGCCCAATTTCAGGAAACTGATAGTTAATTGTAATGGATTGACGACATCAGAGACATTGTACAACCTCACGGAATGACACTATCCAGTGCTGTCCACCGGGCGCTGGAACGCAAATTATTCCTCCCCACGACGCTTGACGGCAGAAGTGGAAGATGATGATGATGATGATGATGATAGTTAATTGTTGATTCATCATCTTCACACTTAATATTTACAACATCAAAATGTTTACTATGTTTCACACTTGTTGACATCTCATGTATTGATGCTTGTTTATTGATGGTCTGTGTGACTGGTCCAATGTGCAACTTTTCTAATATTTTGTGTAAATCACAATAGAGATGTATGTACTGGCCAGAAGGCTCAGGCCCAGTCAATAAATGATTAACATGAATTGACCTTCTGTTAATTTATCAGTTCAAACCTATCTGTGAGTCAACAACTTCTTTGTACATCATGTTGTCAGAATCTAATGTGATTGATTATGTGTTTGATTGTTTAAAAAATAAATCCACTCATAATGACTTACTAAAATGGGGGAGAGAAGACTCTAGATCTATCAACTGCTCAATATCCATGTTTTCTTCATCTAAATCAGGCTGAGAAAATTCTCCAGACTTTCCTCAGATTTGATAACAACCAATAAAAGGGGGCTCCAGAGCTACAGAATCCTTGGAGAAGGGGCAGATTCCCAGTTAGTAATTACCATTCTCACCAGGGCCATAATCTATATCTCCTAGACATACTTAATAGAACGAGGCCTGCAGATAACTCAAGGCTCATATTCTGGGGTTATTGAAGATAGAAGAGGATGGGGCTCTACTTCTTTTGTTAGAGATGGGGCATGCACTACAGTGATCTCCCACTCCCTTCAAAAATATATGACACTTCTCTATTATCATTATGTGCCAGGCAAGTAAGAATTGACCACCACATCCTCCCAGCCCACTAAGGTTACTATTCCGAGACATTCTGTTATGTATTTTTGTTCGCCTGCATTATATTTCTTGAAATGTCCTCATCATCATGTGTCACACCGGTAAGCTTTGGCGATCAAGTTTTACCAACTCACACGATTCTCAGTCTAGGACCAGGTCTGTGTTCATGTTCCATATTGTGGCATTTAGCAAAGCCACGTATCTCTTTGTGTTTGATTTGCCCTTTTCTATCAAAGCCGGCTGGCTCTGTAGCAAAGTGGTTACGAAGGCAATTCGTAATCCCGCATACCGAGTTGTAACCACAGCAACGGGTGATTTAAAGCAGACCTCATTGCTTTGGTTCCCATGCAAGGATTCCCATGACACACTCATATCATTGTATGGATACTAACGCAAGGCTTCTACTTTCACATCTTCCGCAGTTGTGTTTCGAACACAGTATGCTGAATTACGAATTCAATTCGTAAGCCCTTCGCCATAGAGCCGGCGTGTTGATAAAACTGTATATAACTATTGGGATTTTAACTATGATAATGACGTTTGTGAAAACAATGACATTAACAATGGGGCTAATGATGATAAATTGATCAAGCTGTCAACGTGTCCCCAGGAAGACATCCTGCTGTTTGTATCTGGCCACCCGCTCACTGGCCGTCTTTGGTGTCCTCATCAGCATCATCATCGCCTGGTCCAACTCGTTGTTCCCGCTGATGAACACACCTGGCGTCTGTGAGATCACGGTCTTCCTTTCTTACATCTGTCCTTTCATCAGTGTCTGGATGGTGGTCACTATTTCCGTGGAGAACTTCATTCGCATTGCCCAACCTTCCAGGTAGGTCACAGACATCACCAAATCGAGATTATCCGCTCCCATGTGTTACATGCATTGAGAGAATAATGACATGTGTAATGTGTTCAATGTGTCAAGGTTGTAATTATTTATTAATTATCTAGCCAAAATCAGCAATCTAGACATGTTGATGGAAGCTAAGTCGCAAAGACATTGTATCACAAACATTAGAAAGAAGCTTATAAACTTAGTTCACTAACCTGCTTAGTGATTAAGTAAGCAACTTTGAGAAATGGCAATTTTATAAAATTATTAACTATAATATTCTTCTTCATACTTCTTGTCCTTCACTGCCTTTTGCCGTTAGGCGTCGCAGGCTTGATTGATGATCAATTTCCGAACTAGGGCATGGTCGGTCGCTTGTGTTGCTGAGACGTAAGTTTTTAAGATCTTAGTGACTCCGTCGTTCCATCTTCTTCGTGGTCTTCCCCTGCCTCTTGATGTTTCTATTTTCATGTTGCATGCTCTTGCTGCTGGCGACATTGGGTTCATTCTCATTAGATGACCGAGTTACGTCTTTGTTTTTCAATGAACTTAACAACTGGTGTTGCTCCAACTGTTCTGCAGATCTCTTCGTTTCGAATATAGTCCCTTCTTGCTTGCGTTCGCTGCTTTTCTCTGGCATTTCATTTCACAAGTAGTGAGTTTTCTTTCTTGTTCTTTAGTTAGTGCCCATCTTTGACACTGATAGCACAACGTTGGTATACAAATTGCATTTATATGTTCTTCTTTATCTCAATGGGGATGATAGCTGGATGTTTCAGGATGGGTGTAATTTGACATGTAAAATTATTGGCTTGTTTATTTCTTGTCTCCATCTCTCTATCTAATCTGCCATCTGATGTCAAGATGCTCCTAAGATATTTGAATTCGCGCACTTGTTTTAGCCTTTGATCGTTTATCTGTGTAATAATTTCATAATTGTCTTGACTTATATTCGTAATTTCTGTTAGTAAACAGCGGTATTTAATTCCAAGGATAGTACTCTAATGGGAATGAGTGTATTTGTTGTGTTAATTTAAGGATGAAACTACGGCAGGTCCAGCAGAACCGGTAGATGATTTAAGTGTACACAGATGCCTGCGCTAGATACAAGAACTTAGAAATTTGAACTTATCTATCAAATGTCGAAAACAACAGCATGATAACAACTCACGGGGCAACAGAAACACACCACAAGTGACCAAACCAAATAGTAAGCAGATTGGAAAAATCCCAGAAATGCGGCCTAGACATACGATTAAAATCGTAACATGGAACATCTGTGGCCTCAGCACTAAAGAACATGACATAGTACAATTTATGATGAATTACAAGATTTCTATAATGAAAATATCAGACTGTAGAAAGAAAGGCAAAAACAAAATATCACAAAACAACTAAGTTATTTCTTTGAACTGTGTTGAGACAGGGCAGAGAGTTGTCCATGGCGTAGGATTCCATATATTGTTAAACATATTGTGTTGCAAGTGAGTATATTTCTGAAGGGATAATAATGTTACAACTTCTTGGAAAAATAAGAAACACAACCCTCATCTATATATATATGCTCCCACAAAATGAGGACTACACCTCAGAAGAAAAGAGATCTATTCTTTAACACAGTCTCAGATGCCATCAATCAAGTACCTACCAGTGATGATCTATTTGTAATGGGAGACTTTAACGGACATGAAGGACAGAGACGAGCACCTTCGGATGAAAATCTCGGCCCATTTGTTGACAAAGTTAGAGTTTGTAACTATAATGGACAGCAATTATTAGAAATGTGAGGGGGCTGCGTGGTCTCGAGGTATGGTGTCCGCCTCGAGTGCTAGAGGTCCCTGGTTCAAGCCCTGGTAAGGACCGGGATTTTTTCACGTGGACTTCTAGTAATAAAATGTCCCCTGGTCTCTGGGTAGTGAGATCGGACGTCCACGTGTATTGCTGCGCACGTAAAACATCCCTTGGCAGTTGGAAATCGAACAAGAGTAGCCTAACGGCGCTGCCCGGGCAAAATTTCGAGTTAAGAATCTAACCCAAAGTATTTCTGGATCCTCGCCGGTGCTACGGGGTTCGTGCACTGAGCTGAGTTTCTCTAGACTCAGGTTTGTGTTAGGAGGAGAACGAGGCACTTATGGGTTACACCTGTGTGCCGTGATGTTGATCCATCGACTAAACTAAACTAAACTAAACTAGAAATGTGTGCAGATCATGGACTCTATATCACAAATAGTTTCTACAAATATCGGAACAGTCAAATACACACATGGTACAAATGAAATGATCGCGAAACATCAGCGCATATTGACTTTTTACTGACCAGACATTCGAGAAGAACAAATTTAAAACATGCTAGGGTTATTAGACACATCACGGTGAATACTGACCATCGACCTCTCATTGTATAACTTAACGAAACAGCGCACAATCAAAAACAGAAGTGGACGAGAAAGACTAAGATTATTAATAGAAGGAAAATAAACGAATAAGAAATACAAACAGGAATAAGAGAGGAAATGACAAAAGCCCTAGAAGAATTATACACACCTGATGACAACATACAAACAGCATGGGAGAAATTCAAGAGCAATCTAACAAATTATTTGACAACACAGTGCGGCTATGGACTCACAGGAGGAAGTGTCAAGAAGAAAACAAGCCGGTGAAATGAAGAAGTTAAAGAAGCGCCTTTCCGAGGGCTGTGTGACTATCTGGTAAGCACATATAGCGGTAAATTTATGAGCCGGCTGCTATCAGCTACGAAACACGTCCTGAATCTGGTATACAAAGTTCAGAGTTATTACAGAAGAAGGACACCTAAGCGCCATGACCCGGGTGGGACCAGCCTCTAATAATGTAACGAAGATAAAGATGCCGAAACATTCGTGAAAACGAGACTGCTTCTGATGGACAGATGCCTCCTGATGCGCTAGCTCCACGAAGAAGTTTATGCTACGTGGCCATGACATAAATATTTCCTGTAAGTTTATTTGAGGGAAAAACCTTCGAATTGTAAAGAAACGTATAGTTTGTTCTAGAAAGCAAGGATACAACAACAAGAAAAATGGTATATATTTTCTAAGAACGTTAACAGCGTGTTCTATAGAAGTAATAAAAAAACCCACATAGTTGCTTCATTGGAAAAACAGTCTTTCGACCGTCGTTACTCCTGACATGTTCAAATACTGATCTTGTATTTATAATAACCAAAGTTATGGAGTGCAGTGAACAAAGATTCATGAACCAAGAGCCTTTATGTGTTGAATTATCTGGAATTAGATTTCAGTGTAAATTTCGTCTTTACATATGTGCTTGTGTAAGTAAAGTAAAAGTAAAGTAAAGTAAAGCAAAGTACAGTAAAGTAAAGTAAAGTAAAGTATATACACTTCGGCGTTAGGTGGGTGATGTGGTCAGATTACACCCGTCTTTACTTCCCAATACATGTCTGGTACACATTTTATGTTGGGTCGGTCTGGTGGCGCTATGGAATAAAATCAGCATGCAAAATGCGTGCGCTATGGAATAAAATACGTGTCAGAGCACGATAGCGCAGATTAGAAAAAACATTGATGATACAATTTGTTCAAAACAATCTATTCCCCTAGTTAATGTAAACACAGAAGCCACAAACTATATGTTGCAAGATTTATTGCCTGGAATATTCCGCTGCTTCTCTGTTAATTTCGCTCATGAAATGCAGCGAAATGTACCAGGCAATAAATCGGGCAACATATTGTTAGTGGCTCATGTATTTAAAATACCATTGGCAGATACTGATCCTACTCCCGTTTCTGTTTTCCCGCGATCAGAGTAAGTACACTGTGCACCCCGCGAGTGGCCAAGTGTGTTATCGCCGTCTTTGTGATGGTTGGAGTTATCGTGTACAACTTCCCTCTCTGGACCAGCCGGGTGATCGGTGGCAATTGTAATGTACTTGATGACTTCATGCAGGTAAGTCACAGCATAGACTCCATATGCAGGTGAGCAAAAATGTCCTGCCTGTGTACAAGAGGCAGGAATTTTTTATTTGTTATTTTTCTACACTTTGACTTTAGCTAAAAGGCCGAAGGCTACAGACTTATACCTGTATTTATTCTGTGCTGTTATGTTTCACATGGGTGCAGTAGCTTAGGACTAGTGAACACGTTTAACAATGCTTCGACGTACCGAGCTGTGGGTTCAGGCGTGGAGATGGAAGCATGCAATCACACGTAATACACGAGGGACCAGTGACAATAGTTAGTAAGTTAGTCGTGGTTTCAACTTAATGGCAACGGGTCGTCCCCATAATGCTCCGATCCTGCGCCAGTCAATATCACACAAAATGCTCCTTACCGCCCTAGGTGAAAAGTGAGTGGAACAGACAGGAGTCTCGACAAACCAACAGCCCGTACAGGCATACTATACATAAGGCCGTTGTCAGAATGCCAACACAAAATGTCCGCCACGAACAATACAGTTCTTCGTCGATGGAAGCGGGAGTCACTAGAAACCCTGCAGCTACACATTAGCGCATAAGGTAAACACAGTTAGTTCAGCAACCGACCGGTCGGTGACAATAAGAGTGCGATAATGTTATCAAGCTGATGTCAAAGGCAAATGGGCGTGAAATGTGAAAGGGGAGCTTGACAGACGAATGACAGACACATCGACCTGTCTGTCAGGTAACAAACATGGAAATTAAGACTCTCTCTCTCTCTCTCTCTCTCTCTCTCTCTCTCTCTCTCTCTCTTTCCTCACTCTCCCCATCCCTCCATCTGCCTCTGAAAATGCTCAGCTATTCATTGAAACGGTTATCCATCGTGCAGCCATGTCATTTCGTGGTGACATTGATTTATTGCAGCCAGACGAGCCAAGTGCAATAATCATGCAAAGGGCTATTAATTTCGGTATTTCTAAACAACAAATGACCACCCCCCCCCCACCCTCTCCTTCTCTCTCTCTCTCTCTCTCTCTCTCTCTCTCTCTCTCTCTCTTCTCCTATCTCTCCCCTCCCCCCTTCTCCCTCTCCGAAAACCGGTGATTTGATTAAATCAGTAATTAGATTTATAACGTTACTAAATAGGCCAGTTTTGTGCAAACAAAAAGACATGATAATCAATTTAAAAATTACCATGGTAAACAATTGATATTACTGTGCGGACATATGTATAATTCAGCTTGAAAGATGTATCTAGTTATTTTACTCTATGTTGTGTGACTTCTGCAGTATGTACCTGACGAGATCCAGCGAAATATGTCAGGCAATAAATCGTACAATCTATGGTTTGTGTCTTCGTTATTCAAGTTACTACATGGAACCAGTGATTAGATTAAACGAGTGATTAGATGAAACGAGTGATTAGATTAAACTGGTGATTAAATGAAACCAGTTATTGGATAAAAATAGGTTATTAGATTAAACCAGTGATTAGATAAAACCGATTACTAGATGACACCGGTGATTAGATGAAACAAGTGATTAGATCAATCCGGAGATTAGATCAAGCCAAGGATTAGATGAAGCCGGGGATTAGATGAAGCCATGGATTAGATTAAGCCAGCGATTAGATGAAACCGATCATTTAATAAAACCAGTGATTAGATTAAACCGGTAATTAGATTAAATCAGGGATTAGATGAAGCCAGTGATTAGATGAAACAGGTGATGAGATGAAACAGCCATAATATAAAACCAGTGATTAGAGAAATCAGTAATTAGATTAAACCAGTAATTAAAGAAATTAGTAATTAGATGAAATCAGTGATTAGATGAAACCGGTGATTAGATTAAACTAGGGATTAGATGAAACCAGTGATTAGATGAAACTGGTGATGAGATAAAACAGCCATACGATGAAACCAGCTTTAAATGAAGGTAGTAATTAGATAACACCACTGATTAGATAAAACTTGCGATTAGATTAAACTCGCTCTAAATAAAAACATAGAAAGGGAGGGAAGAAGTTGAGGCGGGTATGTTATCCTTTTCTTACTTAATAAAATTGTCCATTCAGTCCAGACCTGGAAACTAACCCGATCGCCCTCAGTGTGGGACATTGTAACATTTAAGACACACGCTTCCGGGTGTATGCTTCTGAATACAAGCTACACAGTCATGCTGTAATCTGTAGCACGTAGAAACTACACAGGCATGCTGTGAAATATAGCACGTACAAACTTCCGCTCCCCAACATGGCGATTAGACATTGAACCCTTAAGGCCTGTGGCCTGTTTATGTTTGTGGCTACGGTTTGCATTCGCATTTTCCTCATGTTGGACTGGTAGTACATGGTTCCGTCGCACTGCTACTGAGTGAGTGCGTGGGCGACACTGTGAGCTGTGAAATTTGCGTGGAATGCTTTTACATCTGTCCGCTGTTGTCTGCACAGTGAACTGCATGTTCGGAACGATGGCCGGCAGTCGCTGAATTGACTGGATTGCCTTTTCGGGTCACGAGTGAATTTTTCAGGAGACTCCTAGGAGTCGTCGCTGGAGCTACGGAATTCGTACTTTGTGCGGCGCTTTCGGCGGGTTGCCCTGCAGAAAGAGACCAAGCCATGTGGGATAAAACCCGGGTCAATGAAATCTTTCTGGAGACTGACGATTCCGTCGACGATGAACTGTATTTTTCGTAGACGACTTTCGTGTTAGCATTCTAGCGGCGGCATTATGCACAGTGTACCTGTGCGGGTTGCTTGCCAGCCGAGACTCCTGACTGTTCCACTTTTCGCACTGGGCAGTGAGAAGCAAGTACCGCGACTAACTAACGTACAAACTACACAGTCATGCTGTAAAAATTAGCACGTACACACTACACACTCATGCTGTAAACTATAGCACGTACACACTACACAGTCATGCTGTAAATTATAGCACGTACATATTACACTGTCATGCTGTAAACTATAGCATGTATATACTACACACTCATGCTGTAAACTATAGCACGTACACACTACACAATCATGCTGTAAACTATAGCACGCACATGCTACACAGTAATGCTGTAAACTATAGCACGTACAAACTATACAATCATGCTGTAAACTATAGCACGTACAAACTACACAGTCATGTTGTAAACTATAGCACGTACAAACTACACAATCATGCTGTAAACTATAGCACGTACAAACTACACAGTCATGCTGTAGACCAGTGTTTCCCAACCTTTCTGTGCTATGCCCCACCTAAGCCTTTCTAAAATTCTTATGCTCCCCCCCCCCCACCCCCAACATATACATAATTTTTAATATTTAAAAATTGAAATGTTCACTAAAGAAACTTGAATGATAGGTGTTAGGAAGAAATCACTAGGAAATTATTGAGCCAACACAGTAAGCAAATTTTCAAAACATATAATGGAGAACTGAAATTCAAGTACAAAATAATTTTAATGAAAAATTGTTCTACGTTATTTTAATTTTTAGTAATTATTTATTATTTAAATTTAGTGAGATCCTTGCGCTTGATTCTTGCTGCAAAGAGATTTTATGTCAGGTTCCAATTTAGATAACTTCAGTCTCAAGTCTCCCCGTTTTGTTATATCCAGCCGATTTTATTTATTTTTAGATTTTAAGCAGCAAATCATGTATGACACTAAATCCACATTCAGCTAAACATGAAGATGGAAACGGTAACAATAGTTCTCTTGCACATTTGGTTGCATTTGGGTATTTTATTTCAGTTTCCTCGAAAAGCCATGCCATTTCTCCTTTTATATTACATAAAGTTTTAATGTACTCATCATTATGTATTTCTGCGATACTGCATATTTGAAATATCAGACAAATCCACTAACATTGGCTGCATCATCCAAGTTGGGAAATCAGTCTTATTTTTAAAATCAGAAAATCTTTCTTTTAAATCAGCCGATAAAATTTTCAGATGATCGACAATAACATATATAGCGGTATCAGTCACTTCACATGTTTGGAGCCAATGAACCTTTTCAAAATTTTGTTGTAAATAAATGTCTGACATAATTCAATAAAGGTAATGAAACCAAATATCTTTGCTTTTGCATCGTCAAGAGTTTTATTTGTTAATTAAAGTTGTTTATTTAATATATTTAGTTTTTCAAAGATATCGGCTTAATAACTCACAAATGCCTTACCATCGACCGTTAACAGATTTTTCATTTCAGATTTGTCGCTTAAAACAATCACTAAGAGTATTAAATAGTTCCATAAATCTTTTCAAGCAGTTCCCTTTCGAGAGTCTTGTTACTTCAGTGTAAAGTATAAGTCTCACATGGTCTTCATTTTGTTCTTCACAAAATAACTTGAAGAGACGTTCGCATTTGGCACTAGCTTTAATAGCATTGATACACTTTATAACTAAATTTAGTACTTTATTTAGAACAGGCGAAATGTTTTTAGCTACCAGATTTTCCCTGTGAATAACACAATGCACAAGAAGCATTTCTGGATTCTCATCTTTCATCAATTTAAGCAACCATTTTTCTTCCCTGTCATATTAGGAGCACCATCTGCAGCACAAGACGTTATATTTTTCATTGGTATATTATTGACATCTAATTATTTTTTTTTTTAGCTTACTATATATATCTTTGGAGGTAGTGCCGCTTTCTAATGATTTACATAACACCATTTCTTCAGCAAAATCACCTTTATCAAAATACCTTACGTAAGTTATAAATACGGCCTTACTGTCTCTCAAAGTTGATTCATCCATTTGCACCGAGAATTTTCTTGTTTTCAGCTTTTCAACAAGTTGTACTTCAATATCCTCACTCGTTTCGTCTATTCTTCTGCTAACAGTATTGTTACTTAGTGGCAAAGCTTTAACGTCTTTGTCATCTTTTTCCAGAACCGTTTTAAGAAATGCTGATATTGATGGTTTGATTAAATTATCCCCTATAGTATGACTTTTCCCAGATTTAGCGATGAGTAATGAAATTTGATTAACTAGCCTCAAGAGTACGATTGATAGTTGCATTATGAGCAGTAAATAGCGACTTTAATGCTACTACTCTCTTTTCAAAATTTTTCTTTAAATTTTGAACGTAATTCAAATCTGATTTAATATGAGCATTATGTTCCGCCTTCAAATGTGCCTCGAGACGACCTCGTTTTATGGATTCGTTGGTCAAGCATTAAAAACTGTCATTTACTGCCATCATAGTACCTTGCGGTGTATGGCAGAAGGCTCTTTGAGCCTGAGGAATTAAAGGCCGCTTGGCTAGTGCAATCGCCGCGAACTATGCAGGTTAGAATTTTCTTTTTGCCCCCCGACAGAAAAAAATCCCACACCTTACCGAGGGATCGAACCCGGGTCTCCCGAATGAGAGTCCGGCGTTCTAGCCACTCGGCCAGCCGCTCTGGCATAAAAGACAAAAAGGTGAAAGTTCATCGTGGACAGCAGGTATGAAACCAAATTTTAAATATTCATCCGAATACTTATGAATATTTTTTTCTTGCTCGCACCACTCATTTCACTATGGGCTGAAAGAAATAAACATAAGATCAATTAAAAACTTTAAAAAAATAATAATATGAACTGGAATAAACTACATTAAAAATACATATTTAAATATGTATGGCACATATACCGCACCATAAAATTTTTTTTTAAAATATCTTTTTCATTTGACAAATTTTTCTAAAAAATGATGCTTCTAAAACTGAAATAAATACAAATTACCAATTGAATTTACATACCATTTATGTATCACTTATATTTATACAATGTATATATTTTTTTTAAACAACGAGAATTTTTACAACAATTTAACGGACGCTTATTTCTAATTAACACCAACGGTGAATGCTGAGCGTTACTGCGAAACACTGCAGAAACTTAGTTCCCGGCACTAAGCATTTCGCGCCATTCAGAACAAATAGAGCGAAATGCTTCGTGCCGGCCCAGTATAACCAGTAGTTCAACTCTAACGTCTAACAATGAAATCATGGCTACTAACATGGCGTATAGAAGTTACTTATAATACTGGACGTTTACCCAGCTCGACTAAGAGTCACCATACGGTTAATTTAAACTCTGGACGAGTCCATTTTCGAATTGCCCCCCCCCCCTCCCCTTTGTGAGGCGTGCCCCCCTCCCCCCGTTCGGAAACACCGCTGTAGACTATAGCACGTACATACTACACAGCCATGCTGTAGACTATAGCACGTACATACTACACAGTCATGCTGTAATCTGTAGTATGTACGAACTACGCAGTCATGTTGTAAACTATAGCACGTACATACTACACAGTCATGCTGTAATCTGTAGCACGTACAAACTACGCAGTCATGTTGTAAACTATAGCACGTACATACTACACAGTCATGCTGTAAACTATAGCACGTAAATACTACACAGTCATGCTGTAAACTATAGCACGTACATACTACACAGTCATGCTGTAAATTATAGCACGTACATACTACACAGTCATGCTGTAGACTATAGCACGTACATACTACACAGTCATGCTGTAATCTGTAGCACGTACAAACTACGCAGTCATGTTGTAAACTATAGCACAGTGGCTCTCAACCTTTTTTGGCCCGTGCCCTCCTTTACAATATGTTCAGAACGTCATTACCCCCTCCCCCCTTTCGAATTTCCTCCATATAAATCTCCCCCCCCACCCCCCATCCTTACACAGCATGCATAAAAATGGAAGCTAAATTTAATAACACATACTACAACAAGTCTAGACATCTACATGAAACGTGATTTGCGGGTCTACTTACGTTTAAAAAAAAAAAAAAAAAAAAAAAAAAAAAAAAATTCATTAGGGCGAGAAGTACAGAACCGTAAAATGTAGAGGGAAAAACAATATCAAGTAACTGGTTCTTGTATTAATGCGATCTTGAAATAATCTTAATCCCCCCCCCCCCCCGGAAACCCTAATATTCTCTCCCCCCCCCCCCCCCAATTCCCCACCGGTTGAGAACCACTGCTATAGCAGGTACAAACTACACAGCCATGCTGTAAACTATAGCACATACAAACTATACAGCCATGCTTTAGCTTTAGCGCGTACAAAGTACACAATCATGCTTGTAAACGTTAAGCACACACAAACTAGACAGCCATGTTGTAAACTTTAAGGACACATAAATACATAGCTATGCTCTAAACTTTAGCAGATGTCTTTCTTTCATTCAATAAACAGCAACAATTTTGGGTAAATAATAACTCATACCGTCACTCAACAGGTGGTTCTCGTATACAACTACATCGACGCAGCCCTGACCTTATTCTGCCCTTTCATTGTGATGACCATTGTCGTACCTCTGGTAGGGTTCACTGCGATATCCGCCTATGAACGGAAGAAACGACTCAGTGGCGGATCTGACACTGCTAGAAGCAGGTATGGTTCTTATATTTCAGGAGCTGTTTCATCAATGTCTATATGGTAATGGTTTCTAATACAGTAAACACGAGTTCCGTCCGTGTGTTACTGGGTACCACAATGAAGCAAAGAACAACAACACCGTCACCTTTCATGCTTGCCGTAAGAGACGACTAAGGAAGGTTGGTGTGAGGCTGGCTAGGTCAACCTGTAACACACTTTAGCTGCAGAATCCAGCCAATCGTGAACAAGTCTACAAAGGCCTAAGCGTGAGATTGTTGCGAGCCTATGTTCCATTTTCTTGTTGGCATATCCTTTATAGGACATCGCTGTCAATATCAGCATTTCTGCCGTTGTGATCTCTTGGCAAGCTTTACGTTCAGTAGTTTCCCATTGATTTCTGAACGACCGGCACCGATACCAACGCAACGCGGTCTGCTGTCAAAAAGCGCGCAGCTGTGTTTCGAACGCGGGTATACGGGATTACGAATCGCGTTCGTAAACCCTTAGCCACGGAGTCCGGCCTATGTTCCATTAGGGGATGAAAAAGCGTGAGTTGCATATCCTTTACAGGACGTCGCAGTTAACCCCATAATGTTTTGGCAAATTTACGTTCAATAGTTTGCCATTGATACCTGAATGACCGACGCTCATACTATTTTATAAAAATCAACACAAGATGGCCTGCTGCCAAATCGCCCGCAGCTGTGATTCGAACGTGGCATGCGGGATCACGAACTGCGTCGGTAACCCCTTCGCCACAGAAGGAATGACAGGCAGAAGCAGAAAGAGAAGATAGAAGAATGAATCCCCATTAGTGATCGGATCTTGCTGCCCGGCGAGTACAACACTGGTATTGACCGTGTCTCCTAAAGCTCACAAATGGTTTCCCTGGAAAAGGAAATGTTGCCATCGAGAAACTGACTATAACACTTTCAGAACCGTTCGGCCAGAGATAACATGAACTTAACATCAAATCTTTCATGTGTCAGAATTGCTTTTATTTTTTTAATTTGCGTTCACTGGCTTTGAACTCAAGCGTAGTCCATTCACGTGCTACTACTTCTAACGCACTGGAGTGATATTTGCGTGTGGATTAGCTTTCCCTATTACCAGTGTTCCTTGCCATCAAACGAACCCACTCTGACTTCTGAGGTTATTGTAATTTACGTCTTCAAGTCGGGGACGGGAAGTCAACATTTTATTCCAGCTGATTGATATAGGAGTTGAACCCGCTACCTCGGTATCAGCACATAGAAAGTTTAAGAGCGAGTCGACCTCCAAAATTGCATGTGAACATTAAACTTTATAAACTTCACTTTTATTTATAGTCGATCAATAAAAGTAATCCTCCGTGTGTTACTGGGGCCCACAAGGACAGCAACACTGTAACGCTATAACCTACCATGCATGCCGTAGGAGACGACTCAGGAGGGTTGGTGTAAGAGTGACTACATCAGCACGTAAAACACTATAGCTGCACAATGCAAACATTCAGGAACGAGTCTACACAGAGCTTGGCGTTAGTTGTTGATGGCCTATGCTCTGGTGACGTGTGAGATGGTGAAACATGATCGCCCACGCTTAGCCGCTGGAATACCAGCAATGGTTAACTGTTGGCTGCACAGAATAGAAGGACTACCAGCAATGGTTAACTGGTGGCTGCATACAATAGAAGGACTACCAGCAATGGTTAACTGGTGGCTGCACACAATAGAAGGACTACCAGCAATGGTTAAATGTTGGCTGCACAGAATAGAAGGACTACCAGCAATGGTTAACTGGTGGCTGCATACAATAGAAGGACTACCAGCAATGGTTAACTGTTGGCTGCACAGAATAGAAGGACTACCAGCAATGGTTAACTGGTGGCTGCACACAATAGAAGGACTACCAGCAATGGTTAACTGGTGGCTGCACACAACAGAAGGACTACCAGCAATGGTTAAACTGGTGGCTGCATACAATAGAAGGACTACCAGCAATGGTTACCTGATGGCTGCATACAATAGAAGGACTACCAGCAATGGTTAAACTGGTGGCTGCATACAATAGAAGGACTACCAGCAATGGTTAAACTGGTGGCTGCATACAATAGAAGGACTACCAGCAATGGTTACCTGGTGGCTGCACACAATAGAAGGACTACCAGCAATGGTTACCTGGTAGCTGCATACAATAGAAGGACTACCAGCAATGGTTAAACTGGTGGCTGCATACAATAGAAGGACTACCAGCAATGGTTAAACTGGTGGCTGCATACAATAGAAGGACTACCAGCAATGGTTACCTGGTGGCTGCACACAATAGAAGGACTACCAGCAATGGTTAACTGGTGGCTGCACACAATAGAAGGACTACCAGCAATGGTTACCTGGTGGCTGCATACAATAGAAGGACTACCAGCAATGGTTAACTTGTGGCTGCACAGAATAGAAGGACTACCAGCAATGGTTAAACTGGTGGCTGCACACAGTAGAAGGACTACCAGCAATAGTTAACTGGTGGCTGCACAGAATAGAAGGACTACCAGCAATGGTTAAACTGGTGGCTGCACACATTAGAAGGACTACCAGCAATAGTTAACTGGTGGCTGCACACAATAGAAGGAATACCAGCAATGGTTAACTGTTGGCTACACACAATAGAAGGACTACCAGCAATGGTTAACTGGTGGCTGCACACAATAGAAGGACTACCAGCAATGGTTAACTGGTGGCTGCACACAATAGAAGGACTACCAGCAATGGTTAACTGGTGGCTGCATACAATAGAAGGACTACCAGCAATGGTTAACTGTTGGCTGCATACAATAGAGTGAATATTAGGACCGGCAGATCTGGCCAAACTACCGCAGAAGGGTTCACAAATAAACACAAATGTATTGTTTAGCGTTCATAGAAGTGAGAAGAAGGAAGTAGAGACTAGATCACGCACTACACCCTGGAACCTGTCACCTGCAAATGACGACGGCGCCTCGCTATAGGAACAAGACCTTAGGTACACGTATTCCTGCAGCGAGACGCCGTCGTCATTTGAATGTGACAGGTTCGAATTCAGGTCGGTAACTATAGCTTTAAATTGTTATGTTGTCTAGTGCAGTGGTTCTCAACCTTTTTTGGCCTATGCCTCCCTTTACCATATGTTCAGAACGTCATCCCCCCCCCCCACCTTGACCCTATAAATCCCCCCACCCTTACACAGTATACATAAAAAGGGAATCTAAACTTAATAACACATACTAGAACAAGTCTAGACATCTACATAAAACGTGATTTGAGGGTCTACTTACGTTATAAAAAGAATTTCATTAGGGTGAGAAGTACAGAACCGTAAAATTTAGAGGGAAAAACAATATCAAGTAACTGGTTCTTGTATTAATGCGATCTTGAAATAATCTTAATTCCCCCCCCCCCCTGGAAACTTTAAAATCCCCCTCCCGGGGGGGGGGGGGGAATCCCCATCGGTTGAGAACCACTGGTCTAGTGCGTCCTCTAGTCTCTGCTTCCTTTTTTTTCATTTCTATTAGCGCCCTACAATACATGATGTTTATTTGTGAACTGTCTTAGTCGACTCAAAGGGTTCTCCAATTACACGAGCAGAAGTAGGGGAAGTATAGGAAATAGCTAACCAATATGACAGTCATTATCCGGTACTTAACCATTGGACTGGTCGTAAAGCTATCTATTAAGTCTAGTTCACAGTTGTCTGTCTAGCGTCTCTCTCTCTTTCACTCTCTCTCTCTCTCTGTCTCTCTCCACGCATGTCTGCATTGATCATCTATCTGTTTTTGCCTCTCGTTTGAATGTTGTTCTTGATCTGGCTCATCTTACTTTCCCCAGTATAAGCTGATTTTTTTCTCCTGCATTCATTCACTACTACTTCTAATACAACTACAGCTGCTTCTACTGATGTCACTAATACTACTACTACTACTACTACTACTACTACTACTACTACTACTACTACTACTACTACTACTACTACTACTACTACTACTACTACTACTGCTGCTGCTGCTACTACTACTACTACTACTACTACTACTACAGCTTCCATCACTATTGCATTTAATACTGTTACTGCTGGTGCTACTACTCCTACTGCTACTCCTTCTACTACTCCACTTTTAGTACTACTGCGCTTGCTACTACTATAGTTGCAGCTGGTAAAACTGTTCATATCAGTATTGTTGTTATTATTACCACATAATAAAGTGTGCCTCCTTCATTTTCTCCTATAGAACACAGTCTACAGACAAAAAGAGCACTCCCGAGTCCAAGGTGACGCGCCTACTTCTGGCTGTGTCATTGGTGTTTCTTATCTTCCATACTCCATTCCATGTTATCAGAACCAAGGTGTTCATTTTTGCCTTGTCGAACACGCGTGCCTCCAGGTAGGGCCATATATTATCTCTCAAATTAATCTATCTACCTACCTACTTGTCTGTGTGTCTGTCTACTACATATCTATATATCTATTAACTACCTAGTAACCTGTCTGCTCCGTGGCGAAGGGGTTACGGCCGCGGTTCATGATCCCGCATACCCGTTTTCGAAACACAGCTGCGCGCGATTTGGCAGCACACCGCTTTGTTGTGGTTGCTTTTACGAATTGATATGGTTTACGTTCGTTCAGAAAGCAATTACAAACTACTGAGCGTAAACTTGCCTAGAGATCACAACAGAAAAAAAATTGCTGGTGTTGACTGTAATGTCCTGTAAAGGATATGAGTAGTAAGGTACGTCCTAACTACGCCTTAAATACGGTGCAATACGTCATAGATGACGTCATATTTTACTATATAAAAAGTATAGCACCAAATAGAAAACAGAACGCATTTTCAAAGGATGCAACTCATGAATAAAAACTCGAATGTTTTTTGCACTGTTACTTCCCTTTTTGTGAGAATTTTTTTTTAAATTTAATAAGTGCTGCTATTAGTATGTGCAGTGGGCGATTCTTAAACACTATCATCATACTATTGATGATGCGTTAGGGTACAGTGCTCTTCCTCCTCGGTATCTTCCTTTTTTTTCTCGTCTTCTTTCTTTATATGTATTGGGCTGGGCATAAATACTATCTTCATTCCATTGGTGGTGTGCAAGGCTTAGGGTACAGTACATTTCCTCGGGGTTGCCTATGGGCTGAGTGGACGTGAGGGTGGGGGCTCTGGAGTGGGGCGCAGGTTTCGGCGTTTGGGGTAGGACTAGGTGGTTCGAACCTCATGCCACGGCAGGTGTCATATGAAAACCGTAATAGGTAAGCTGTATATATGGCGGTTATATGATCTGTAGAGGGTCGTAGTGCTATAAATAATATCATCATATGGGTTACAAATGAAAACCTTGAAAAGGTAATGATGGCCGGTGTTATCGGTTGTAGTGGGTATAGCTTAGTGAAATTCGTTGTTATGGAATGGGTAAGTGGTGGAGTAGCTAGATGCGTGCTTCCGAACACTATCATAATACGGTTTTCAGAGCTTCAAATAAAAACCTTAAAAACGTAAAAATTGCCGTTATTATTGATTGTAACGGGTATGACCTAGTGAAATTTATTGATTAGGTGTGGGTGAGTGGAATAGTAGTAGATAAGAGTTTCTGAATACGGTGTCAGAGCTTTAAATGAAAACCTTAAAAAAGTAAAAATGACCGATATTAGTGATTGTAGCGGGTATGGCTTAGTGAAATTTGTTGGTAAGGGGTGGGTGAGTGGAGTAGTAGTTAGAAAAGTGCTTCCGATGGTCGGCGTGGCAGAGGGTATGACACAGTGGACGGCGTGAGTATTCGCTCTTGTGTGATATTGGTGTGATACCGGTACTTGTCTGACTAATGACAGTGGATGTGTATGTGTGTGCATGATTGTCTCCGTGATTCTATCCTTCTGTCTATCTATTTGGATAACTGTCTAGCTATGTGTATCTCTATGTCTGAACGTATGGGTGTCTGTGTATATCTGTATATATGAATAGTCGTCTTACTCTGTATTCGGTCACGGGTGACAGTGATGGGATGTCAATATGTATCCTCCTAATGACTGTGTGTGTGTATTAGTAGCGAAGAATAACTACATGGACTGGTCACAGTTAATTATCTGGCGAGAAAAGGCGTATGTCATAGTAAGTGGTGTGTAGTAGTATGGTAGGTACATGTGGTGCATACTTGTTGAGGATCAGCTCAGAACCTGAAATACTTTCTTATATCGCTTACGTGTCGTCACAACAAGCCTTAAGACAAGGAATCGTGAAATGTCAAATCGCGCTAGTGATGATACGTAAGTGCTTCTGGTTTTGTATATATAAAAAGGTAAACGTTATTATTAAAAGTAATAAAAATAGTATTTTTGATGTGTACCGTGAAAAATTAAAGATGACGCCATGGGCAAGGGAGTCAACCACTAACAATGTCAATGCATATTTACGGATCCGATCATCAGAATCCCTTGGCTTTTTCCAGCTATATCTATTGTAAAGTAACCAAGTATATATTATAATAGCGGTTATTATTGTCAGTAGTGGATGGTAATTAAACACTGTCATAAGACCAATGGCGAAGTAGTAGACACAAAACTCGTCCTTGGGCTGTGTGATGGTGTACAACCAGTCACACGGGCACTTGTCTAAGGAATACATCCAGACACGTGATTAATAACTACAAGCGGACCACGTGGGGCGTTACAAACACCGTATCATACGGCTACATCTGGTACACATGGGTAATGGTTACAACCGATCAAAGATGGCGTCGCATCCGGTCACATGTGGTAATGGCTACAACTAGACCACATGCTCACTGGCTAAAACCAATCAAAGATGGCGCTGCATCCGATGACACGTGGGTAATGGTCACATGCGATCAAATATGGCTCCGCTTCCGGTCGCATGTGTATGATTACAACCAGAAAACGTGCTCACCGGCAACGAATTTTCAAAGATGGCGCCGCATCCAGTCACATGTGGTAATGTCAAAACCAGACCACGTGCTCATTGGCTAACGCCGATCAAAGATGACGCTGCATCCGATCACACGTGGGCAATGGTCACACCCGATCAAATATGGGTCTGCGTCCAGCCGCATGTGTAAAAACTACAACCAGACCACGCGCTCAATGGCAACGAGTTGTTAAAGATGACGTCGCATCCGGTCACATGTGGTAATGGTAAAACCAGATGACGTGCTCATTGAGTAACACCGATCAAAGATAGCGCTGCGTCCGATCACACGTTGGTAATTGTCACATCCGATCAAATATGGCTCTGTTTCCGGTCGCCTGTGTAATGGCTACAACCAGACGACGTGCTCACTGGTTAAACCCGGTCAAAGATGGCGTCGCGGCCGGTCACACGTGTACTGATACATCCGAGACTTGAGTGTAATGGCTATGACCGGACCACGTGGGGCGATGCTTCCGGACATTTGTGTGAGGGTACATCTGAGACACGTGGTTAAGAGGGATACTACAGAAAAATATTGTCCTCTCGGTTGTCGAGCCAGGGGACCTAACTCATCATAGTTACCATATATGGTAGTGATTCCACTAAATCGTCAACATTGCATCTGAAGGGTAAAATGGTCACCCTTCTCTCTTTTCTATATCCGTTAGAATGATCCACCGAGTAACAAAAAAAAAAAAAAAAAAAACATTCCGACATCAATAAACATGGGACACTTTCGATTGTAGTATACACAACTATATCCTAGTATCACAGTGTCCGACTAAGCCTTTCTCATACTCATTGTGCAGAGATGTGATCACTGATGCTAGTCGGGGAAGACGTATCTGTAAGTAACAGCTATCGGGTCATACAGCGACGAGTGGCTAGTGCATGATAACATATGTACAATATTTCACACGAACACAACAAACTGTCCCAATTCAACCTTAAGCAATGCGTATAACATGACATGTCACACGTCCACTGTCATAACAAGCGACGTTATCACGTAGCAAATTAGACATCTACACTTTCATTACCTCTCTATATGTCCATACGGGTCTTTACATCTTTCTCCAGAAACCCATTTCCAAGACCAGTATGTTTTTCAGTGTGCCTGCCCAGTACCACACTTTACAGCCAGATAAAAATGCAGCTTCTATGTACTAATTCAACAGTCAAATAAAGAAAATATGTTTGACAAAGTATTAAAAATATTGGTCAAATACAGAAATAGCTCGTCCAAATTTATAAAAAAAAAAGTAGGAACATTTGTTAACCTATTGCGAAAAATATCAACCAAGTAGGAAATGTTTTTAGTCAAATAGGACAATTATTGACCACGTAACGAAACATCTTGTCCAAACTTATGAAAAGTAGGAAAAATTTGTTAGCCAAATGGGAAAAACATTGACCAAGTAACGCAATATCTCCACCAATCTTATTAAATGTAGGAAATTTTGTTAATCAAGTGTGAAAAAGTATCAGCCAAAGTGAGAAATATCTCACTCAAACTTATAAAAAGTAGGAAAATCTGTTAGCCAAATGGGGAAAAATGTCGGTCAAATACAGAAATAGCTCAACCAAACTTATAAACAAGTAGGAAAACTGGTAACCAAATCGAAAAGATATTGACTAAGTAGGAAAATGTGTTAGTCAAAGAGGAAAACTAATGACCAAGTAATGAAATACAGCGTTAAAACTTATGAAAAGTAACAAACTTTGTTAACCAAATGTGAAAAATATCATCGAAAGAGAGAAATATCTCGGTCAAACTTAAGAAAAGTAGGAAAATTTGTTAGCCAAATGGGAAAAAAGATTAACCAAATACAGAAACATCTCGATGAAACTTATAAAATGTTGGAAAATTTGTTAACCAAAGAGGACAAGGCTTGGCCAAGTAAGAAACTTTGTTAACCCAAATAATAAAAATATTTATCCATTAACGAAATATCTCCGCCAAACTTATGAAAAGTATGAAACTTTGTTAAGCAAGTATGAAAATCTATCAACCAAAGAGAGAAATTCATTCATTCATTCAGTAGCATGTCCTTTGCAGAACCTCGCTCCCATAACAACCTTCCGAAAAACCTCTCGATCATAAGCATGATGTCCGGCGTCTGATACACCCATCTGGAGATCATCTGCCACATCCTGCACCCATCTTCTCTTTGGCCTTCCTCTTCCTCTCTTCCCAGGCATGTACCCTTCCATTATTGTTCTCTCCAAACTTTCATGGCGTTTCAAGTGACCAAAATACTTCAATTTTAAGAGAGAAATACCTCACCCAAATTTATAGAAAGTAGGAACATATGTTAGCCAAATAGGCAAAATATCGGCCAAATATAGAAATATCTCAACCAAATTTACAAAAAAAATATGAAAATTGTTAACCAAATGGGAAAGACACTGAACAAGTAGGAAAATTTGTTAACCAAATGTGAAAAATATGGTACACGTAACGAAATGTATCGTCCACACTTATGAAAACTAGGAAAATGTGTTAGCCAAATAGGAAAGATCTTGGCCAAGTAAGAAATTTTTTTTAGCCAAAATGGAAAAATATTGACCAAGTAACAAAATACATCGTCCAAATTTATGAAAAGTAGGAAACTTTGTTAACAAAATGTGAAAAATAGTCGCCAAGTAAAGAAATATTGTGTCTAAACTTATAAAATGTAGGAAACTTTTGTTAACCAAAGGCACAATATGTTGTCCAAGTAAAGAAATATCGCATCCACACTTATAAAAAGTAGGAATCTTTATTAACCAAATGTGAAAAATATGGTACACATAACGAAATATCTCGTCCACACTTATAAAAAGTAGGAAAATTGTCAGCCAAGTGGGAAAAAGTTAGATCAAATACATAAATATCCCGACCAAACTTAAGAAAAGTAGGAAAATTTGTTAACCAAATGGGAACAATATTGACCAAGTAACGAAATACATCAGCAAAATTTATGAAAAGTCGGACACTTTGTTAATCAAAGGTGAAAAAACATCGACCAAAGAGAGAAATATTTCAATTAAACTTATAAAATGTAGGAAACTTTGTTAACCAAATGTGAAAAGTTTGGCCAAATTTATTCCAAAATTATGAAAAGTAGGAAACATTGTTAACCAAAGTGAAAATTTTTGGCCAAATTTCACCCAGGCTTATAAAAATCTCAGTCAAACTTATGAAAAGTAGGAAAATTTGTTAACCAAAATGTGAAAAGTTTGGCCAAATTTCAAACAAACTTATAAAAAATAATAGGGAACTTTGTTAACCAAATGTGAAAAGTGTGGCCAAATTTCAACCAAGCTTATAAAAGGTGGGACAATTTGTTAACCAAAGTGAAAAATCTTAGCTAAATTTCAACCAAACTTATTTTAAAAAACTCAGCCAAACTTTTTAAAAATAGGAAAATGTGTTAACCAAACGTGAAAAGTTTGGCCAAATTTCAACCAAACTTATAAAAAGTAGGAAGCTTTGTTAACCAAATGTGAAAATTTTGGTCAAGTTTCAACCAAACTTATAAAAAGTAGGAAACTGTTAACCAAATGTGAAAGGTTTTGACCACATTTCAACCAAACTTAAACATATCGCAGCCAGCCAAGTAGCAGGTGCTGCATAATGACGTAAACAAAAGGGACCAAGGAATCCCAGAACATAGGCGCTAATGTATCGAGACGTATTATGTCGGAACACAAAGACGTCATGGAAAAATGTGAACAACCAAAACAGACAAACTTGGGACGTTCTAAAAGACGACAACTTATGTGACTCGGCTGGCTTAATATTGGCGGGATATCACGTTACTGATTAAAGTATGCCTGGAAATGGACGAGATTATCAAGGAGAACAACATTCATAGAAGCATTAGCAAACACACAGACGAATACAGAAAACGCAATGTCTGAAACGGCAGGAAGAACTTAGAAGATAGAAAGAAGGACGAGCAATGACAGTATAGATTCGAGCAGGGTTGGCCAGTAACATATGAGCAATTTTATATATACTAAGGATAATGCCCCTCCTGGCCATAACAGGATCAGTATCAGTATGTAATTATTTATTATTATTATTATTCTCATTATGATTACAATAGGCCTGCGTTGTGATAATAAACAGCGTAATAACTGACAACGTTCTTCAGTGTGGACTCCGTCATTATTTAGTTCGTTGGCTCTGAATCTGCCAATTGCGTTTGAGCCCTAGTTTATTTCTGAGTTGAAATGTTTAAATTATGATGAACCCCTGGACATCGCTTGGCACAGATAAACTTATAAAAAGTAGGAAAGTCTGTTGACCAAAGGGGAAAAACGTTGAACAAATACAGAAAAATATCGACCAAACTTTCAAATATCTCAGACAAACTTATAAAAAGTAGGAAAATGTCTTAACCAAATGGGACAAAAATATCTCACGTTGTCATTTGACATCCGCAATAAAGTCAAGTCTCAAACCAACCAGCAGTGTCTTTATGAAGTCGACCTTTTCTTAACACCGCGTCTGCATTATTGACCCCTTGAATACTATCTACCTCATCTTCTAACCGCCTTTCAACGTTTCATAACACATAACAATAACATTCTCTTTTATTTCACCACAACCGGTTTTCTGCTGACTGGGCACATTTCCAACCTACTAGAGATAATCGTCTGTCCCCTATGCGAACAACAGCTGTATTTCAGAAAATTAAAAGTATCTTATGTAATAAGTCACTATCGTTGAATGAAAAAAAATAAAATTGTACAAAATTTAACAGTTAAATTTCTCTTTATTGTTTACAATTTGAATGTTTCATGTTTGTCTGAGATTTTTGAAAGTTTGTCGATATATTTCTGTATTTGGCCAACGTTTTTCCCCTTTGGTTAACAGACTTTCATACTTTTTATAAGTTTGGCTGCGATATGTTTAAGTTTGGTTGAAATGTGGCCAAAACATTTTACATTAGGTTAACAAAGCTTCCTACTTTTTATAAATTTGGTTGAAATTTGGCCAAACTTTTCATGTTTGATTAACACATTTTCCTATTTTTAAAAAGTTTGGCTGAGTTTTTTTTATTTTAATTTTTTTTAAATTATAAGTTTGGTTGAAATTTAGCTAAGAATTTTCACAGTGGTTAACAAATTGTCCTACTTTTTATAAAAAATGTTTTGCGTATCCTTTTACAGGACTTAGCTGTCAACAGCAGCATCTTTCAGCTGTCTGTTGATCTCTTGGCAAGATTACGCTCAGTAGTTTGCCATTGCTTTCTGAGCGGCCGGCTCAGTATCCGCAAGTCACGAGCGGGGGTCGAACCACCTTAGTTCTCGCTCCGCTGCGAGACTCTGCGTGATAAACGGGATTACAGAGAGAAAGTGTTGTAACCCCACAGCCAGAGAGACCGGCACTTTTTATAAGCTTGGCTGAAATTTGGCCACACTGTTCACATTTGGTTAACAAAGTTACCTATTATTTTTTTTTTGTAAGTTTGTTTGAAATTTGGCCAAACTTTTCACATTTTGGTTAACAAATTTTCCTACATTTTATAAGTTTAGTTGAAATATTTCTCGCTTTGGTCGATGTTTTTTCACCTTTGATTAACAAAGTTTCCGACTTTTCATAAATTTAGCTGATTTATTTCGTTACTTGGTCAATATTTTTCCCATTTGGTTAACAAATTTTCCTACTTTTCTTAAGTTTGGTCGGGATATTTATGTATTTGATCTAACTTTTTCCCACTTGGCTGACAATTTTCCTACTTTTTATAAGTGTGGACGAGATATTTCGTTACGTGTACCATGTGTTTCACATTTGGTTAATAAAGATTCCCACTTTTTATAAGTGTGGATGCGATATTTCTTTACTTGGTCAATATATTTTGCCTTTGGTTAACAAAAGTTTCCTACATTTTCTAAGTTTAGACGCAATATTTCTTTACTTGGCGACTATTTTTCACATTTGGTTAACAAACTTTCCTCCTTTTCATAAATGTGGACAATGTATTTTCTTACTTGGCCAAGATCTTTCCTATTTGGCTAAAAAAAATTTCTAGTTTTCATAAGTGTGGACGATATATTTCGTTACATGTACCATATTTTTTCACATTTGGTTAACAAATTTTCCTACTTGTTCAGTATATTTCCCATTTGGTTTACAATTTTCCTATTTTTTATAAATTTGATTGACATATTTCTGTATTTGGCAGATATTTTGCCTATTTGGCTAACATATATGTTCCTACTTTTGGGTGAAGTATTTCTCTCTTTGGTTGATACATTTTCATACTTGCTTAACAAAGTTTCATACTTTTCATAAGTTTGGCGGAGATATTTAGTTTCTGGGTAAATATTTTGACTATTTGGGTTAACAAAGTGTCTTTCTTGGCCATAAATAAATTTGGCGGTGATATTTCGTTACTTGGTCAATATTTTTCCCATTTGGCTAAAATTTTTTCCTACTTTTCATAAGTTTGGACAAGATGTTTCGTTACGTGGTCAATATTTTTTCCCATTTGACTAACAAATTTTCCTAATTAGTTGATATTTTCGCAATAGGTTAACAAATGTTCCTACTTTTTTATAAGTTTGGAAGAGCTATTTCTGTATTTGACCAATATTTTTAATACTTTTTCTAACATATTTTCTTATTTGACTGTTGAATTAGTACATAGAAGCTATATTTTTGTCTGCCTGTGAAGTGTGTTACTGAGCAGGCACACTGAAAAACATATTGGTCTTGGAAATGGATTTCTGGAGAAAGATGTAAAGACCCGTATGGACACATAGAGAGGTAATGAAAGTGTAGATGTCTAATTTGCTACGTGATAACGTCGCTTGCTATGGCAGTGGACGCATGACATGTCATGTTACATGCATTGCTTAAGGTTGAGTCAGGACAGTTTGTTGTGTTCGTGTATAATATTATACATATGTTATCATGCACTAGCCACTCGTCGCTGTATGACCCGATAGCTGTTACTTACGGATACGTCTTCCCCGACTAGCATCAGTGATCACATCTCTGCACCATGAGTATGAGAAAGGCTTAGTCGGACACTGTGATTCTAGGATATACTACAATCGAAAGTGTCCCATGTTTATTGATGTCGGAATGTTTTTGGTGTTACTCAGTGGATCATTCTAACGGATATAGAAAAGAGAGAAGGGCGACCATTTTACCCTTCAGATGCAATGTTGACGATTTAGTGGAATCACTACCATATATGGTGAATATCATGAGTTAGGTCCCCTGGCTCGACAACCGAGAGGACAATCTTCTTCTGTAGTATCCCTCTTAACCACGTGTCTCAGATGTACCCTCACACATATGTCCGGAAGCATCGCCCCAAGTGGTCGGGTCGTAGCCATTACCCTCAAGTCTCGGATGTATCATTACACGTGTGACCGGTCGCGACGCCATCTTTTTTCCGAGTTTAACCAGTGAGCACGTCGTCTGGTTGTAGCCATTACACAGGCGACCGGAAGCAGAGCCATATTTGATCGGATGTGACAATTACCCACGTGTGATCGGACGCAGCGCTGTCTTTGATCGGTGTTAGCCAGTGAGCACGTGGTCTGGTTTTGCCATTACCACTTGTGACTGGATGCGCCGCCATCTTTGACAACTCGTTGCCGGTGAGCACTTTTCTGGTTGTAATCATTACACATGCGACCGGAAGCAGAGCCATATTTGATCGGATGTGACAATTACCCATGTATGATCGGATGCAGCGCCATCTTTGATCGGCGTTAGCCAGTGAGCACGAGGTCTGGTTTTGCCATAACTACATGTGACTAGATGCGACGCCATCTTTGAAAACTCGTTGCCGGTGAGCACGTTTTCTGGGTGTAATCATTACACATGCGACCGGAAGAAGAGCCATATTTGATCGCATGTGACCATTACCCACGTGTCATCGGATGCAGCGCCATCTTTGATTGGTTTTTGCCAGGGAGCATGTGGTCTAGTTGTAGCCATTACCACATGTGACCGGAAGCGAGGCCATCTTTGATCGGTTGTAACCATTACCCATGTGTACCGGATGTACCCTTATTCATGTGATACGGTGTTTGTAACGCCCCACGTGGTCCGCTTGTAGTCATTAATCACGTGTCTGGATGTATTCCTTAGACAAGTGCCCATGTGACTGGTTGTACACCATCACACAGCTCAAGGACGAGTTTTGTGTCTACTACTTCGCCATTGGTCTTATGACAGTGTTTACCTACCATCCACTACTGACAGTAATAACCGCTATTATAATATATATTTGGTTACTTTACAATAGATATAGCTGGAAAAAGCCAAGGGATTCTGACGATCGGATCCGTAAGTATGCATTGACATTGTTAGTGGTTGACCCCCTAGCCCATGGCGTCATCTTTAATTTTTCACGGTACACATCAAAAATACTATTTTTATTACTTTTAATAATAACGTTTACCTTTTATATATACAAAACCAGAAGCACTTACGTATCATCACTAGCGCGATTTGACATTTCACGATTCCTTGTCTTAAGGCTTGTTGTGACGACACGTAAGCGATATAAGAAAGTATTTCAGGTTCTGAGCTGATCCTAAACAAGTATGCACCACATGTACCTACCATACTACTACACACCACTTACTATGACATACGCCTTTTCTCGCCAGATAATTAGCTGTGACCAGGCCATGTAGTTATTCTTCGCTACTAATACACACACACAGTCATTAGGAGGATACATACTGACATCCCATCACTGTCACCCGTGACCGAATACAGAGTAAGACGACTATTCATATATACAGATATACACAGACACCCATACGTTCAGACCTAAAGATACACATAGCTAGACAGTTAGCCAAATAGATAGACAGAAGGATAGAATCACGGAGACAATCATGCACACACATACACACCCACAGTAATTAGTCAGACAAGTACCGGTATCACACCAATGTCACACAAGAGCGAATGCTCACGCCGTCCACTGGGTCATACCCTCTGCCACGCCGACCATCGGAAGCACTTTTCTACCTACTACTCCACTCACCCACACCTTACCAATGAATTTCGCTAAGCCATACCCGCTACAACTGATATCAGTCATTTTTACTTTTTTAATTTTTTCATTTGACGCTCTGAAAACTGTATGATGCTAATGTTCGGAAGCACTTATCTTTCTACCCCTCTACTCACACACCCCTTACCAACGAATTTCACTAAGTCATACCCGCTACAATCAATAATATCGATTATTTTTACTTTTTTAAGGTTTTCATTTGAAGCTCTGCCACCGTATGATTCTAATGTTCAGAAACACTTATCTACCTACTTTCCAACTCACCCACACCTAGCCAATAAATTTTACTAAGTCATACCGCTACAATCAATAATAACGGCCATTTTTACGTTTATAAGGTTTTCATTTGAAGCTCTAAGAACCGTATTATGATAGTGTTCGGAAGCACGTATCTAGCTACTCCACCACTCACCCACTCCATAACAACGAATTTCACTAAGCCATACCCACTACAACCGATAACACCGGACATCATTACCTTTTCAGGGTTTTCATTTGTAACCCATATGATGATATTGTTTACACCACAACGACCCTCTACATATCATATAACCGCCATATATACAGCTTACCTATTACGTTTTCATATGACACCTGCCGTGGCATGAGGTTCGAACCACCTAGCTCTACCCCAAACGCCGAAACCTGCGCCCCACCCCTTAGCCCCCACCCTCACGTCCTCTCAGCCCATAGGCAACCCCGAGGAAATGTACTGTACTCTAAGCCTTGCACACCACCGATGGAATGATGATAGTATTTACGCCCAGCCCAATACAGATAAAGAAAGAAGACGAGAAAAAAGAAGGAAGATATCGAGGAGGAAGAGCACTGTACCCTACCGCAGCATCAATAGTATGAAGATAGTTTTTAGGAATCGCCCACTGCAAATACTAATAGCAGCACTTATTAAATTGAACCCCCCCCCCCCCACCCCCCCCCCCCCCACCCTAACACAGAAAAATAATAATTAATTTCTCACAAAAAAGGGAAGTAACAGTGCAAACACCATTCGATTATGTATTCATGAGTTGCATCCCTTGAAAATGCGGTCCGTTTTCTATACGGTGCTATACTTTTTATATAATAAAATATGATGTCATCTATGACGTATTGCACCGTATTTAATGTGTAGTTAGGACGTACCTTACTACTGATATGCAAGTAACATTTTTTAACCTAGTAACCTACCGGGCTGTCTGTCCGTCCATCCACCTATCTACTAATCTACCTGTTCGTCAGTCCGATCACCCATCCGTCTATCTAGCCAAACATCCATCCAAAGTGCAATCATCCATCCATCCGTCTATCTTGCCAAGTAACCATCCATCCGTTCGATCATCCATCCATCCATCTATCTAGCAAACATCAATCCATCTGTCTATCTAGCCACCCATTCATCCAACTGTCCGATCATCCATCTACATTCCTACATATCCCGCCTTTCTTCTCAGGACATGTCCTGGCTCCCATTTTGAACTGCGTCGGCATGGCAGCTCAGATAAATTTTTAAAACTTCGCCTCGAAGGCGAATACAGGGTGTATTTTAATGACTGTGCAGTGTTTGAAAATATTACTGGTCCACATTTTGTATGAAAAACATAATGACCAATAAAACGATATCAATTGAAACGAGAAAAAGAGTGTTGAAGAGCTACATAGAACGTATAATTTTTAATGGATGTGAAGCGTGGACAATGAGCAGACAAGCTGAAAAACATCTGATGGCTGTGGAAATTTTGTTTCTGAGGAAAATGCAAAGAATACCAGACAGACAGAAAAACCAATGAACAAGTCCTACAAGAAACAGATAAAGATAGTAAACTGATTAGAGACATTAGACGTAGGCAGTCAACGTTCTTTGGGCATGTTATGAGAGGAAATGAATTGGGGAACTTGGTGACAACTGGCAAGATCGAAGGGAGGAGACCAAAGGGAAGAGCAAGAAGTAAATACCTGGATGGCTTGGCCACATAGCATGGTCGAGACAGGAACACGGAGCTGATCCACGACTCTGGTGATCGAGTGAGATGGCAAAACATGACCGCCCACGCTTACCGGCATGGTACATCATGGTGATTATGACGTTTTGTATTTATCTGTTATGTTGCATGAACTTTACAGAGGATGAATACAAAACTTGGACAGGCAATATTTTCAAACACTGCAGTCACTAAAAATACACCCTACATAACTTAATGTCTCCAAGCCTACATCATTGTGAGGTTATAAAATAAATAAGGGGTGATTTGACTTATATATATATATATATATATATATATATATATATATATATATATATATATATATATATATATATATATATATACACACACACACACACCACTGGTGAACCAGCACTCACGGTAAATCGACTCAAAACCTTGGTTAACCATACACTCTGTATTGTGACGAATAGGGTTCTGGGAAAACTCCATGTGCAATGTGATGTCACGTACTCAACTGAACATGACAAACAAATGAATATTGATCCAACATCACAAACCCTCGAACACAAGAACATATAGCCCTTTCCCTCTCTGACTCTTAGGAGCAGAGTGGTTTAGTACGCTGTTCGATCATACCAACTGCTGCAAGCTCAAGTGCACCAACTCCAGGAACGAATTTGGATTCCGGCAATCAATATGACAGCTTTTAACAATTCCCTCCACATAAACTATTCGCCAAGTCACCCACAAAAATTGTGTAATGCTGACGTGAAATGTACGTCCTGCCAGACAGATGGATATATGGTGCTCTATCTTTCTTCTCATGTGAGATTATCTATATATATAAAAGTGAATCTCCGTCTGTCTGTATGTCTGTCTGTCTGTATGTGTGTCCTTTATGCGTTCGCGAACGGTCCATCCGATTGAGATGTATTATGAGTATTTTTAGAGTACAAACATATTTTCTTATTATTATTTAATATTTACTTTACATTATAATGTATATATAGCGAGGGGACACAACTTCTAATAGAATTGCTATATATGTAAAATTTTTGCATATTTCTCAAATAGGTGGACCTTTTCGCTTCAGTTATCTACAGGCATATGCGTTATAATCCTCCTCCTCCTCCCCCTCTCCCTCTTCCTCCTCCATTCTCCTCCTCCTCTTCCTCCTCCTCCATTCTCTTCCTCCTCCTCCCTCTTCCTCCATCCTCCTCCTCCTCCTAATCCCTCCTCCTCCTCACCTCCTCCTCCCTTCTCCCCCTCCCTCTTCCTCCTCCCTCCTCCTCCTCCCTCCTTCTCCCCCTCCCTCTTCCTCCTCCCTCCCCCTCCTCCTCCTAATCCCTCCTCCTCCTCCTCCCTCCTACTCCTCCCTCCACATAATATGAATTAAATGATATGATCCCCACCAGGGACTGGGCGAAGCCGGGCCGGGTCGTCTTTTTGGGGAACGGGAACGGGAGCAGGGGCCGAATATGAATTAAATGAGACGCTCCATTTACCCAAGTTAATTGTTGGGGGAAAATGTAAAGATATTTCGAGTGCTCTTTCTAATAATAGACAGACAGACAGTAGATAGTCGGGAACGGGAACGGGAGCTTATATGACTACTTATATTAATTAAATGAGATGCTCCCCACCAGGTCCTGGGCTAAGTCGGGCCGGGTCAGACAGACAGACAGACAGACAGACAGTCGGGAACGGGAACTTATATGACTACTTATATGAATTAAATGAGATGCTCCCCATCAGGGTCTGGGCGAAGCCGGGCCGGATCAGACAGACAGATAGACAGACAGACAGATAGATAGTCGGGAACGGGAACGGGAGCTTATATGACTACTTATATGAATTAAATGAGATGCTCCCTACCAGGGTCTGGGCGAAGCCGGGCCGGGTCAGCTAGTCTATATATATAAAACAGAGTGTATGTGGCTTTGTTTGTGGTCAGCTATGTATTGGATGCGTTCGATAACGGTACATCTGATTGAGATGAAATTTTCTACACGTCTTCCTTTCATTCCTGTGCAACCGACTATAATAGTTTCTTAGTGTAAAATCTTCTACTTATTTAATAACATTTACTTTTTCATTTTTCATTATATAATTTCTATATAGCAGGGGGACTTCACTCTAGAAAAGTTATTTCAAGGGTCATAACTTTTAATAACATTTCTATATACTTTATAGCAGTGTTTCCCAACGTGGGGCCCACGCCCCACAGGGGGGCAATTCGATTGTTAAGGGGGGCAATTCGAAAATGGAAGAAATCGGCTGGATATAACAAAACGGGGAGACTTGAGACTGAAGTTAACTAAATTGGAACTTGACATAAAATCTCTTTGCAGCAAGCATCAAGCGCAAGGATCTCTTCTTCTTCTTAAGCATTCCGAGCCGTTGAGGTTCTTTGCTGCAGATACAAGCCGTCTCCATTCGTCTCTCTGGTTGACCTTCTCTTTCCAGTCGCTGATTCCAAGTGCTTGTAGGTCTGTATGTATATCATTTCTCCACCGTCTTCTTTGTCTACCTCGGGGTCTACGGTCATTTATTTCCTGAGTGTAAGCGAGTTTTGTTGCCCTAATACTTCCATTCATTCTATATGCCCCAGCCATTGCAGTCTATTAGCCTTCATGATACCAAAGATTAGCGGATACTTAATTATATCATAAATGTCTTTGTTGCTTCTTCTTTTCCACTCTCCACTTTGTGTATCCCTACTGGGCCCAAAGATGCGTCTTAAGACTTTGTTCTCAATGGTTTGTAAAAGGCTTCGTCTCCTTTAGTTGTACTCCAGGTTTCAGAGCCATACAGCACAACTGGTCTGATCAGTGTTTTGTATATTGTGATCTTGGTGTTGCGAGATAGCGCATTTTATTTTAGCAGATGTTGTAGTGCATAGTATATCTTATTTCCAGAGTTAATTCTAGCTTCTATTTCTACCCTTATTATGTTGGAGCAGTTGAAGATTGTACCCAGGTATTTGTATGTTTCCGTTCTTTTAATGGTCATTTTATCTATTTGTATGTTGCCAGAATTTTTAACCGTTCCTTCTATTGAAATTACCATATATTCTGTCTTTTCTTGGTTGATAACCAGCCCCATCTGTTGAGCTTTTTCCTTTAGGTGAGTCAATATTTCCAATGTCTTTTGATCATTTTCCCCTATAATATCTATATCATCTGCATAGCCAAGCAGTCTGGATGTTCCTCCAATAGCACATTCCTCCTTCACCTTCCTCACAACTTTCTCTAGAGCCAGATTGAAAAGGAGCGGCGATAGTGCATCACCCTGTTTCAAGCCATATGTTATTTGGAAAGGGTCTGATTTCCTGCCTGTATATGTTACTATATTATAAGTATCTTCCATGCATAGTCTGGTCATGTTGATTAACTTCCTTGGTATTCCAAATTCCTGCATAACATTCCATAGACTATTCCTATGGACACTATCATAAGCCTTTTTGAAATCCACAAAAATGTTATGGAGATCTCTTTTAAATTCCAAATTTTTCTCGGCTATTTGTCGTAAGATAAATATCTGAACTATTGTTGATCTGTTTTGTCTAAAACCTGCCTGGTAGCCACCTTATATGTCTTCTGAATATGGTTTTAGTCTATTTAGTAATACCGCGGATAGTATCTTATAGCTTATGGACAGTAGTGATATTCCTCTATAATTTTCACATTGGAACTTGTCTCCTTTATTAAAGACTAGCTGACCCGGCCAGGCTTCGCCCAGACCCTGGTCGGGAGCATCTCATTTAATTCATATAAGTAGTCATATAAGTTCTCGTTCCCGTTACCGACTGCCTGTCTGTCTTTCTGTCTGTCTGTCTGACCCGGCCCGGCATCGCCCAACTCCTGGTGTGGAGCATCTCATTTAATTCATATAAGTAGTCATATAAGCTCCCGTTCCCGTTCCCGACTATCTATCTGTCTGTCTGTCTGTCTGTCTGTCTGTCTGATCCGGCCCGGCTTCGCCCAGCCCCTGATGGCGAGCATCTAATTTAATTCATATAAGTAGTCATATAAGTTCCCGTTCCCGACTGTCTGTCTGTCTGTCTGTCTGTCTGTCTGTCTGTCTGTCTGTCCGTACCTCCCTCTCTGTCTGTCTGTCTGTCTGCCTGTCTGTCTAATCATTTATTGGTTGCAGTTAGAACAACCTTAGATAAACGAAGACCAACTTACAAAAAGCATTAGAAAGAGCACTTGAAAGATCTTTACATCTTCCCCAACAATTAACTGCCTGTAGACAACTGCAGCGAAAAGGTGGGTCTGTCTATCTATCTGACCCGGCGTGGCTTCGCCAAGCTCCAGGCGGATAGCGTCTCATTAAATTCATACAACAAAAAAAGTAACTTAAAAGAATGTCCTTCCACACACCATCCATTATTTTTAATGAAAACTCTTTCTAATTACCTGCATGACTACAGTAACTTCTTAAGCATAAAAAGATGAGTTACAATGTTATGCATTGTGCATTATTTTTATGAAAACTTTGAAAATGCCTTAAAGATTGTATCATTATTTATTATAACTCATATGCCGGTACATAACTATGGACAAAGAGTTTATAAATCTTTGAAAACGATGCCACAATATGACTATAAGTTATACAGAAAAGTTATGCCCCTTGAAATAACTTTTACAGAGTTAAGTCCCCTGATATATATGAAATTATAATGAAAAATTAAATAATATTGGGTAAGCAGCCGATTTCACACTAAAAAAATATGACATTGGGCTGCGCTGGAATGAAAGGAAGACGTGTAGAAAATTTCATCTTAATTGGATGGGCCGTTCGCGAGCGCATAAAGGACATATGGACATACAGACAGACAGACGGAGATCGCCTTTTATATATAAGATAGGTATCAATAATGACTCTTTGCAGTCATGTGGTAATTCTTCTGTCCTCCAGATTTTTATTATTAGTTCGTATAGCTTTAGATGTAATGCATGGCCGCCTGCCTTTATAAATTCAGCAGCAATTCCATCATCCCCAATTGCCTTATTGTTTTTAAGTCGTGTTATTACATACAGGAGTTATTCAAATGTAGGTTCTTCAATTTGTGGTTCACACGTTAGAACCTCTTTCCGTGGGAAGGTGTTACTTGGAGCTTCACAATTTAGTAATTTAACAAAGTATTCTTTCCCTGTGTTACACATTTCGTCATTGGTATTTACCATATTCCCATTGTTTGTCTTTTAAACCATATGTGTTGTGTTGGTGCCCTCGTTTCATTGACTTCAGTTCTTTAAAAAACTTTCTAAATTCGTTTTTCTGGTGATTAGTTTCCATATCTTTGATTATATTGCTCATATATTCTCGCTTCTGCTGCCGAACTATTTTTGTAGCTCTTTACATTCAGTTCTATATTGCTCTTCATTTTGGATGTTATTAATGTCATTTAACCATAACTGTCTGGCACTATTTTTCCTACTGACTGCTTCTTCACATTTTTATTGAACCATCTGTTCTTTCTATGCATGGTTAACACACCGAGACATTCTTCTGCGGTGGTTTGAATTGTATTCTTGATGTTCAACCAAGTTTGGTCAGCGCTTTCCTCCAACGGGTTTTGTAGAGTTTCAAGTTTACATTTTATTTCATCTTCAAATTTCTCTTTGACTGTAATTTCTTGTAGTTTTTCTCTATTATATGTTGGGTGTAACCTCTGTAGTTTAGTATAGAAAGCTCTTTCAAGTTTTATTTTAAATTTTGCCCCAACGAGGATTTGGTCGCTGTGACAAGGATCTCACTAAATTTAAATGACAAATAATTAAAATAATATAGAAAAATCTTTCATTAAAATTATTTTGTACTTGAATTTCAGTTCTACATTATATTTTTTTGAAAATTTATTTACTGTGTTTGCTCAATAATTTCATAGTGATTTCTTCCTAAAACCTATAATTCAAATTTCTTTAGTGAACATTTCAATTTTTGAATATTAAAAATTATGTATATGTTAAGGGGGGGGGGGGGGGGAAGGGGGCATAAGAATTTTAGAAAGGCTTAGGTGGGGCATAGCACAAGAAAGGTTGGGAAACACTGCTTTATAGTCATATTGTTGGACTTACTTGCACTATTGTTAAACTCTTTGTCTATAGTTATTTTCAGTCATATGAGTTATAATAAATAATGATATAATCTTTAAGGCATTTTCAAAGTTTTCATAAAAATAATGCATAATGCATAACATCGTAACCCATCTTTTTCTGCTTAAAGAACTTATCAACTGTCATGTCGGTGATTAAAAACAGTTTTCATTAAAAATGTGTGGAAGGAAATTCTTTTAAGTTACTGTGCGCTAGGAGCTGGACGAAACCACGCCGGGTCAGATAGATAGACAGACAGACAGATAGTCGGGAACGGAAGCTTATTTGACTACTTATATGAATTAAATGACATGCTCCCCACCAGGGACTGGGTGAAGCCGGGCCGGGTCAGACAGACAGACAGACAGATAGACAGACAGATAGTCGGGAATGGGAGAGCTTATATGACTACGTATATGAATTAAATGAGATGCTCCCCACCAGGGACTGGGTGAAGCCGGGCCGGGACAGACAGGCAGACAGATGGACAGACAAACAGATAGTCGGGAACGGGAGAGCTTATATGACTACGTATATGAATTAAATGAGATGCTCCCCACCAGGGACTGGGTGAAGCCGGGACAGACAGACAGACAGATAGACAGACAAACAGATAGTCGGGAACGGGAGAGCTTATATGTCTACTTATATGAATTAAATGAGATGCTCCCCACCAGGGACTGGGTGAAGCCGGGCCGGGTCAGCCAGACAGACAGACAGACAGACAAACAAACAGACAGACAGACTGATAGATAGATAGATCCCCTCCAGGGCCTGGGCGAAGCCGGGCCGGGTCAGCTAGTAACTCATACAAAACATCTCAGTCACTTCGCTCCCATTGCATTTTCATGGAAAAAGATTTCATGCCCATTCACACATTCTGTATATCTACGAGAGATGTGAACAAGAAGATTAACTCGTGATGGCATGATAGTTCAAGATAGTCTTTAGCCAAACATTTCCCCTACATGAAAAGCATGTCCATGATAGGCGTTAATAGTGACATGTCTACAGCCTACGCGTAAATACAAAACTTGGACCAACAGTATTTTCAAACACTGCACAGTCATTAAAAATAAACCCTGTATATTCACTTCACATTCGAACAATTGGCTATACTATCCTACAGCGTAAAATACCCTGATATTAGAACCGATACGTCACGCTTGTCTCTCGTGTAAATCTGTCTGCATATATAGTATTTGGTCTGTCTGTATGGTACTCACATGTTATGTACACGTTTCTATCAGCACTACTGTTTCTATCTACAGGACAGACGAAATCTTCCTGCACATATTCCGACTGATCTACAACTTGGACACTTGTGTCAGTTGCGCCGTGTATCTCATCTTTGGCGACAACTTCAGACAAGTTTTCTGCAAGATCTACTTCTCGCGGTGTCAGCGAGCCCTAGAGAGAACGTCCACATTCAGAGACAGCAAGAAACGTGAGTGTAGCAGTGAGACACCTGGTACAGGGGAGACTGCAAACCACACAGACATTAACAATGAGATAAATGGTATAAGAGAGGCTGAGAAACATACAGATACGGGTAAAACGGAGAAACACAAGGGAACATGAAGATAGCAGTGAGACAGGTGACTTAAAACAAAAACAGAAGCAGGCAGAAATATCTGCGCTGTGTTGGAAAATAATTGTCAATATATAAGCTAGTTACCAACGAAGAAATCACGCGAAGGAACTGGTGAGATAAGATGAGGGGAGGAAAGAAGAGAGAGAGAGAGAGAGAGAGAGAGAGAGAGAGAGAGAGAGAGAGAGAGAGAGAGAGAGAGAGAGAGAGAGAGAGAGAGAGGTGGAGATGGTGCCAGTGGGGTAAATGATATAAGATACATGAAAATTATACATAAACGGGCAAGAGTAACATTGAGATTGTATAAAATGGACCCTAATCGCAGGCAACTGTAGATAGCAAAGAGATTAGTGACATATAACAGAGAGGCAACAAGCACAAACATGAATACAGAAGCATGAAGGTAGCAGTAAGGTATCTTTACAGACAAACAACATATCAACTATCAATAAATTATTTTCTGTCTAAACCGTTTGCTTGTAACTAATTTCTAATTTGAATGTGACATTAGTATCCGAATATTAGAATTTATTTATGGATCTCTAATTGTCCCCCTAATTGAGTATATTCCGGTATTATGATCTATGCTAGTCCCTTCTTACACCAATCATAATAGTTCTGATATCATTTAATTTTCACTTTCTGCGCTTGTATTCCCTTGTTTGTCACTGCTACTATATATGAACAGAGATGGATTTTATCACACACACAAATGTCTTAAGATGTTATATAATGCCCATACTAATGCATGCGTTGCAACCACAGACAATTAATGAATACATATTTTAAGAATATTATAACCATTCAGATATAACCACCATTGTAGCATGCTGAGAATTTACGAGTGACAAAAAACATCTAACAACCGTGATATTTCGCATAATCACCAAGATGGTTGAGACCGTACATACGGATTAGATTATCACTAATTTTGGTGTTACATAACGGGAAGAGGGAAACTTGAAAGCATTTGACAAATGTGAGAGTTAAAGACAGATTGTGAGAGTTAAAGACAGATTGTGAGAGTTAAAGACAGATTGGGAGAGTTAAAGACGGCAAATACTGCATTCTATCAAATAAGAACATTCTGTGCAATAAGTCCTTGTCCTGGAACGTTTAAAAAACAAAGAGTTCTTTCGTGTGACATAGAACCTACTTTAATGTATGGCTACGAATCCCGGACAATTAGTAAACGGACGAAACAGATCCACAGAAGCCTTGGATAAGTGGTTTTATAGAAGACTGTTGAAAATTAATTGGACAGCCAAAATGAGCAATCTGAACATTTTGAGGGAAGCTAAATTGCAAAGACAACTTATCATACACATCAGAAAGAAGCAGTCATAATTTGTTGGCCACAATATGAGAAGACAAAAACGAACATGTTGTGACAACCGGAAATATTTGTGGAAATAGAGATAGAGGATACGAGAGAACATTTTTGACGGTTTTGTGTCATGGCACTAAGGGAGTTAACTCCCGTATTGATCCATGCCGTCGGAGATCACACTTTGTGAAGGTTCATGATTGCCCACGCCAGCCGGCAAGGCACTGGTTGAAAGACAGATTTCAACAAAGGGGTAGGACAGGGAACACGTCGGTGGTGTTATTTATCAATAACATATCAAAGCCATGGTTGTGTTGAGACATGACTGCGCAAGCAACATGGCGTGGCAAAAGACAGTATGTTTCTTCGTAGGCTATCAGTTTGTATACGAGGGGACTTCAAATCAAACTCTTCAGTTTCTTTTTTTTTTTTTTGAATGTGAATCTATTCTGAAATCGTTTTTTTTTTTTTAAATGTATCTATAATTTTTCGATGTTGCCATCACTGTGTTCTATGCAAGTCCTCCTAATTTCAGCGCCGGTAAAGTGCTTAGACTTCTGTAGAAGAAAATTCTTTTGGTGGCGTGTGTAACCACTCATGCACCACCTACTGTACCTTTTCATCATACCGACAAGTTTTGAAACTTCCTACTCCACTCATACACTTGCTGGACTGTCAGGCATCACCAAACTGGACCTACTTTCGCCGATTAATTTCTATAGGTTTCATCCCTTCACTGATTAAAAATAAAAACGGAAAACAGAAAACAGAACGCTGCTTCTCTTTGGTGCACGTCAAAAGTGGGGCGGAAATCTTTAACTCTTTCTCTGCCATGCGCCCATACAACACCACAATTGACCGATGGTGACGGCCGTGGGCCCTTTAATCGCCACATTATAAACAATGGTTTATTTGATACATTTCTGCTACCTTCCGCAATTTTAAGTTACGGTTAATTGAAAATTCACACACCTGGATCATTTCCTTTTCGGCATTGTAAGGTCACACGTTCGGATCCATTGGTTTTTGTGAGTTTCGCTCTTATGACGTCACCATGTTCGTCTGCACCGTGATGTCACATGCTTAACTCTTGAAATCCTTAACAATATTGACAGGCTACAAGACAATGGCAATGTTATTGTAATTTCTATCACACTTTTAATGTTTCCATTTGAAGCCCCTTGTTTTAAAGATTACACTGTTGGTAATTTCTTATATGGAGTTTCTTAGGTTTAAAATTAGAAGTACTGGATTAATACAAGAGGAAATAAATTTCATTAAACAAACAAAGATCAGGCATCAACAATTTCCCTGATACAATTTTTTTCTAAATACATATGCTGTTTTTGTTAGATCGAGTTTGACGTCACTTTGTATAAGAGATATGTGAACAGGCAGAGGGCTAGCAGCTGCTGTGGTGGCATCCAAGATGTCTTAAGAAAAGGTGAGGGTGGGTGGGGGGGGGGGGGAGAGAGAGAATTAACCAGCTGTGGACAATTTAAATTTTCTCAAGAGCATAAGTTTCAGAGTGGTAAATACATTTTACTTATTTGTAATTCTTAATACTAAATGTTAATACTTATTATGGCAAATTGCAGTTCAAATATATTGTAATATAAGTTATTCACTTGCCTTTAGTTATTTTCTAACAAATACTACTTTATTTCACAATTGGCATTCAATGTGCACGTTAAGAATGTGTCTACTTGATATCTCCATTTTTAGTCACTAGCAGATGTAACTTTTAGTATCGCCAATTCGTTGAGCTGCCATATCTTATTAAGAAGGGCTGTCCACGGCGAAATGGTCAAGCTATCTATTTTTGCACTCTGGGGTTTAAGGAGTCATTTTCAGACTACGTGTTTCAGACCATGAGTTAGAAGAACAACCAGATGTACCCGTGGCATACCACCAAAAGAGGAAAATGATCAAATCCGTCAGAAAGCCACCAAAACCTACTAATAACGACTACTACATTATGGACAGACCAGAACAAGTCATTATTCTGAGCCTCAGAACAGAACACAATAGATTACGCAACCACGTGTTTACGAAATTCAAGATTGGTGAATCAGCCATGTACACATGTGAATTGGCGCCGCAGACAGCAGACCCCATACCTCAAGACTGCCCGAAATATGACATATATAAGCAAACCTTCTGGCCTGGAGACACAACAGTGAAAGATAAACTATATGGACCACTGAATTAATTAAAAAAGACAGTGAATTTCATACAAGAGACAACATTGCAGTTATAGACAAATTTTATGCGAACGAATTAAGAAAAAGACCATGTGTACAATTTTTCCGAGGTTATCACTGAAACTACAGAGTTCCTGCTTTGTGTTATCCCGCAGCAGGTAGCTTGCCATTCCGAATAGAGTGAACCGGATGGGGTGACGCCCAGTGCAATGAAGCCAATCCTCTCACCTTTAACCTTTTAACTTACTAAGAAAAGCTATGGTTGAAAGGCTGGTCTCCATCAGCTATCATTGGCATGAATTAACACTAGTGTTTACCCATGTTCTTAAATACAGTTAAAACTGCTTAAGGTGATCTCGGATATGGCGAGTTTCTGTTGTGAAGAACAAGGTATTTCATTTTAAATTCACCACAAATAAACCGCGTAATTATTTTAGTACTGGCCTAGATCTGATGGGATCGTCGATTTTCATAATAGGGACATCGGGATTAAAATGTACCCAAAACAGCATGTCATTGTCTTCGTATATGGGACATACACAAGATAAGATGAGTAGCACAAGATATGGATATATACTCTGACAACAGTGAGGGCCCTTAGGGCTCAGAAACATCTATTGCAACCATCGATCGGCCCAGCGGTCCACCACACAACAACCGAAGTATATCAGCGCACCCCTACCCCCATTATGGAATCACCCTGATGTCATGTGATTTCCTGGGAACTCCCGGAATTCCTTTGTTTGCGGTGAATTAAAAATAAAGTACCAAGAAAAATATTGTATTGTACGTTGTAAATGCATTGCTATTTGCATAAACTCTTCTAAGAGGAATTTCTGATAAGAACTATTTCTTGAGGCCCAAGTGAGTTCGCCTTATCAGTTCTGCACTGTATTGCAGTTTGTTATTGTATGGTGTTCTGTCACTCATATCATTATATGAAAATCAACGCAAGACGGTCTGCTGCCAAATCGCCTGCTGCTGTGTTTCAAAAGGTGGTATATGGGATTAAGAATTTCCGCCGCAACCCATTCGTCATAGGAGTTACGTATAAACTGTATGTAGAGCTTCATAATATATTCCACATATTAACTCCAAGATGTTTTGTTATTTTCAATTTAATCATAAATTGATAAAGGTTTCAGTCATTTTGTGGATTGGGATAGAGTTCATTAAGCTGTATTCTTGCCATAATAAATTATTATTTTTTTTATTTTTATGCGTTCGCTCGCTTTGAACTCAAGCGTAGGCCATACATACTATTTATAGTAGTGATGGACCTAGTTACCAATGAGGAAATGTGCAACACATGGAAAGAATATTTTGTTGAATTACTAAATTGTGAAGCTCCAAGTAACACTTTCCCACAGAAAGAGGTGCTAACGTGTGAACCACAAATTGAAGAACCTGCATTTGAAGAAATCCTATATGTAATAACACGACTTAAAAACAATAAGGCAATAGGGGCTGATGGAATTGCTGCTGAATGTATAAAGGCAGGTGGCCATGCATTACATCTAAAGCTATACAAATTAATAATAAAAATCTGGAGGACAGAAGAATTACCCCATGACTGGAAAGAGTCATTATTGATACCTATCTTTAAGAAAGGAGACAAGTTCCAATGTGGAAATTATAGAGGAATATCACTACTGTCCACAAGCAATAAGATACTATCCGCAGTATTACTAAATAGATTAAAACCATATTCAGAAGACATATTAGGTGACTACCAGGCGGGTTTTAGACAAAACAGATCAACAATAGATCAGATATTTATCTTACGACAAATAGCCGAGAAACATTGGGAATATAAGAGATCTCCATAACATTTTTGTGGATTTTAAAAAAGCTTATGATAGTGTCCATATGAATAGTCTATGGAATGCTATGCAGGAATTTGGAACACCAAGGAAGTTAATCAACATAACCAGACTATGCATGGAAGATACTTATAATATAGTAACATATAAAGGCAGGAAATTAGACCCTTTCCAAATAACATCTGGCTTGAAACAAGGTGATGCACTATCGCCGCTACTCTTCAATCTGGCTCTAAAGAATATTGTAAGGAAGATAAGGGAGGATTGTGATATTGGAGGAACATTCAAGCTGCTTGGTTATGCAGATGATATAGATATTATAGGGGAAAATGAACAAAAGACATTGGAAATATTGACTCACTTAAAGGATCTTGGTTGTTATCAACCAAGATAAGACAAAATATATGGTAATTTCAAGAGAAGGAATGGCTAAAAACTCTGGCCACATACAAATAGATAATATGACCATTACAAGAACGGAAACATACAAATACCTGGGTACAATCTTCAACTGCTCCAACATCATAAGGGAAGAAATACAAACTAGAATCAATTCTAGAAATAAGATATACTATGCACTAAAACATCTACTAAAATCAAATGCGCTATCTCGTAACATCAAAATCACAATATACAAAACACTGATCAGATCAGTTGTGCTTTATGGCTCTGAAACCTGGAGTACAACGAAAGGAGGCGAAGCCTTGTTACAAACCTTTGAGAACAAAGTTTTAAGACGCATCTTTGGACCCATTAGAGATACACAAAGTGGAGAGTGGAAAAGAAGAAGTAACAAAGACATTTATGATGTTTAAGTCCCCGCTAATCACTGGTATCGTGAAGGCTAATAGACTACAATGGCTGGGGCATATAGAAAGAATGGAAGACAATAGGGAAACAAAACTCGCTTACACTCAGGAAATAAATGACCGTAGACCCGGAGGTAGATCAAGAAGACGGTGGAGAGATAATATAAATACAGACCTACAAGCACTTGGAATCAACGACTGGCAAGAGAAGGTCAACCAGAGAGACGAATGAAGACGGATTATATCTGCATCAAAGAACCTCAATGGCTAGGAACGCTGAAGAAGAAGAAGAAGAAGAAGAAGAAGAAGAAGAAGAAGAAGAAGAAGAAGAAGAAGAAGAAGAAGAAGAAGAAGAAGAAGAAGAAGATGAACCGAGTTGTGCGTGTGGATTAGCTTTCCCTATTAACAGTGTCTCTCGCCATCACGCGAACCCACTCGGACTTCAGAGGTACTTGTAATTTACGTCCCCAAGTCAAGGACGACAGGTCAACATGTTAGTCCAGCTGTCCAGTGTAGGGGTTGAACCACTTACCTCGGCATCAGAACAACGGATGCTTAAGAACACACGTTCTTACCCATTCGGCCATGCGAACATGAATAAATTAACTTATATGTGTATGTAACATTCATTTGGGGGGGGGGGGGGGGCTGGGGGTGTTCGCTCGGTCTTAACTCAAGAGTAGTCTATACATCTGCTACAACTTTGAGTACACTGGACTGCGCGTGGGTTAGCTTTCCATATCATCAGTGTCCTTCGCCATTAGATGAACCCACTCTGACTTTAGAGGTACTTGTAATTTTCCTCACCAAGTCAAGGGCGAGAAGTCAATATTTTGGTCCAACTGATCGGGACTTATTGAGAAGAATACTCAACGTATCAAGAAGAGATAAGATCGGAAATGAAGAAATCAGGACTAAAGTGGGGGTATAGCAGCACTAGATTTTATTAGAAAGCAATGGTTTGGCCATGCAAGTAAGTAGGTTACCAGTCAACAGCATACCACAACAAGCAATGATGTACAGAGGAAGAGGCCGACCACGTAAACGTTGGACGGAAGGAATAGCAGAGTCCATGGGAATATCGATACATGAAGCCCATAATCGGGCACTCTCACGATGTTTATACTTCACCTCGACACTGCAAGGTACAAGAGGAACATGATATGATGAGATGACTGATCGGTCATTTTTAATATTCTGTGTGTTCTTATAATATTATCTTTATGTAAGCAAGATGATTTTGAAATGTGTTAACTTATTATAAATGTTTTTGTAAGTTGTACTTTATATCCCACCTTAATCTTCATCTCCATCAGCATGATTATGCTAGCTCGCCTGAAGAAATGTTGAAGTCATATAATCGCTTCACTCCACAGTGTCCTGTTGGCAGTCAAGGCAGTAGTTCTCTTCAGATCAGCACACACCTTAACGTTTTTCTTGCACAACATTTACATGTTTATTTTGATCTATGTCCTCTTCATCTTTACCCTGAATTTTGCCTTTACATTTTTCTCAAATTAGATTTCCACGTGTTGTCCTGTTACAAAGCCAAGACAGTCCACCTTTTGTACTTTTCAATAGTATTCAAATTTACTTGCATGTCTTGAAATGTTTGTATTTGTACCTTTTTTTCTTCTGTCCAGATCAACCTTTGAATCCTGTTATAGCATCACACCCTAAAGTGTCTCCTTTTGTTTAAGACTCATGTTTCAGAGTTGTATAGTGGTGTCAGATGGAAATATTTATGAAGTCTTTTCTGTAGCTGTAGCTATATTTAAGTTACTTAATGTTTGAATGTTTTTATAGCATATTAAAACAATAAATGTATTTTGTATCCATTTCATTTAAACGAAAATATATATTTCTTAGCATGTTTTTTGTTTTGTTTTTGCGCTCGCTAGCCTTTGAACTCAAGCGTGGTCCAAACGCTCTACTTTTAGTAATACTGAACTGAATTTTGCGTGTGGATGTGCTTTACCTGTTAACAGTGACCCTCGCCATCAGGTGAACCCACTCTGCCTTCAGAGGTTCTTGTAATTTACAACCCCAGGTCAAGGACCGAAGATATACCTTCTGAATTATGTAATTCGGTATTTATTGCAATCCCAAAGAAATCAGAAGCCTTGGAACGTGATCAACATAGAACAATTAATATAATGAGTCGCATCATGAAGATTTTGCTACGAATTATCATGCAAAGTGTGAGGACGACAATAAAACCTGAAATAGGAGAATAGTGTGGGTTAGTAGAAAGAAAGGGTACAGTAAATGCTGTGTATATGCTGCGTTCAGTAATTGAATGTTCCATAGAAGTAAACAAAGATATACATCTCTGCTTTATTGACTATACAAAGGCTTTCGATAGTGTAAGATATGTCTACAAATTGATGGGAAAGCTATTAGACTTAAGGAGCCATAAGGATTGATAATGAAGTGGGACAATATCAGCATATTAAGAGAGGTGTGAGACAGGGATGTGTAATGTCTCCAGATCTTTTTTTCCCTATACAGTGAAAATATTTTCAGAAATGTAGAAGATATAAATGGAATCATCATCGGAGGACGAAACATCAATAACATTAAATATGCAGATGATAGTGTTGATTGTGGACAATGAGCAGGATATGCAACAATTAGTAGATGCGGTTGTTGCACACAGTAAACAACTAGGGTGGAATTGCAAAAAGACACAGGTTATGGTCGTCACTAGGAAGAACGAAATACCACAATGTAATATACAAGTGAATGGGAATATTCTTCAACAAGTGAATAGGTACAATTATCTCGGAACAGTAATAACATCTGATGGAAGATGCCTTGAAGAAATTAGAACAAGAATCGCCATGGCAAAAGTAGCCTTTAGCAAGATGAAAAACATATTGACCAATAAAATGATGTCAATTGAAACGAGAAAAAGAGTGTTGAGGTGCTACATAGAGCCTGTACATTTGTATGGATGTGAAGTGTGGACAATGAGCAGACAAGCTGAAAAACAGCTGATGGCTGTGTAAATGTGGTTTCTGAGGAGAATGCAAAGAATACCATGGACAGACAGAAAAACCAACGAACAAGTACTACAAGAAACAAATGAAGATCGTAAATTGATTAGAGAAATTAGACGCAGACAGTCAAAATTTTTTGGACATGTTATGAGAAGAAATGATTAGAGAACTTGATGACAACTGACAAGATCGAAGGAAGAGACCAAGAAGTAAATACCCGAATGGCTTAACCATGTGGCATGGTTGAGACAGGAACACTGAGTTGACCCACGACTCTTGTGATCGAGTGAAATGGCGAGTTATGCCGGCCCACGCTTACCGGTATGGCACATGATGGATGGATGGAAGTAAAGGGCGAGAAGTCAAACATTTTAGATCAACTGTCTGGTGTAGGGGTTGAACCCCTTACCTCAGCTTCAGCACACCGGATGTTTAAGAACATGCGTTTGTATCCATTCGGCCATAGTGACCTACTTCAGAGCATGTATTCGGGCACATCTCTCTTTCTCAGTGTGTGTGTGTGTGTGTGTGTGTGTGCGCGCGCGCGCGGGTGCATTGTGCAATGTAAACAGCTGCAATTTTTTTTCAAATTAATAACATACACATACAGAACACTCAAAACTGTAAAGTAATTTTTAAAAGTACTTTATTTAAAAAAGCAAGAAAATTGTTACTGGTAACACAAGATTTTACTGTACTGTTACTGCTGGTGTTACTGTACTGTTAATGTTGGTGTTACTGTGCTGTTAATGTTGGTGTTACTGTACTGTTAATGCTGGTGTTACTGTACTGGTAATGTTGGTATTACTGCATAATATTGTCAACAATGATTGTCATCATGTCAGTTGCGCAAAAAAAATATCATCATTTAAGCTTTCATAAGTGGAATTTGGAGAGGATAAAAGAAAAGTATTCATACAATTAGGACTACAATTAAATATATGAGTGCATATGAAATACTTACAATGCATAGATTTTCAACAACAAATGAGTAAGAGATAAAAGATAGTGCTTGTCTTTGGCTGAAAACCATAACACCATAACTGGATTGACTAAAATGTAAAAAAAAAAAACAATGGATGCTGAAACTGAGACTAGTAACCATGAACTGGCAAAAGCTGATCAATTGTAGTGAGATGTAGTAGATGGAAGGATGGTGATGACATAACCACTTTGATATCATGGGATGTCCTACAAAAATATCAGGAAAGGCTAACTCCGTCACCAAGTGCCAGGAAGAATTTGGATGTGTTGGCTAAAAGGCGCAAATATCACAGGTCTGCTAAAAACAGACACAAAGCAATATCATCCAAAACAATAGTCAAAATAATCAGAAAAAGGGAAGAAGTCTCCAACATCTTCTGTCTTCCAACATCACAGTGCATCCATGTAAGCTTCTTCCAGCCTAAACATTGATGCTGTTCTCTTCCCTGTAACATTGCCTTCCTCTTGCATGTTTCCACTTCACCTTTCCCTCCATCACATCCTTCATCAAGGAGTTGTCTTTTTATATGCCAAAGTACCTTAACTGTTTGACCTTGAACTTACTGAGTCTTTCCTTCTTAAATTCCAGGTTTTGTAATATTATTTTGCTTGTTTCTTGTCCTTGCATTTGAAACACAGCTGCGGGCAATTTGGAAGCAGATCACCTGGCGTTGGTTTCCATACAATGGTATTAGTGCTGGTCGTTCAGAAAGCAATGGCAGACTACTGAATGTAAACTTGCCAAGAGATCACAAACAGCCAAAAAATGCTGGGGTTGACTGTGACATCCTGTAAAGGATATGCAACTAACTTCCCCTCCCCCTCCTACCATGATGTTCTTCCATTTCTATAGCTTCAATTTTGCCCTCATGATGTATTCACTGTCCAGGTTTCTTCACCATACAATAACGTAGAGTAAATGTAACACTGTATCACTCTTAGTTTTAAATAATTTCATCACAAAAAAAAAAGAGAGCCCTGGTGGCATAGTGTCTTGCCTGGTGTTTACTGTGTTTCTCTGAAAATAAGACCGGGTCGTATATTAATTTTAGCTTTGAAAAATGCACTAGGGCTTATTTTCGAGGGATGACTTATTATTTTTATTTGCAGATACAAAAATCAACATTGGTTCAGGTACAAAATTATACATGTATTCAAAACAGTCATGTCGTCTTCTTCTGGAACATCGGCATAACTCTCCAAGTCCCGAATTCCATCGGATCAATTGTTGTTCGAGATCATAGACCCATAGACACTGCAGTTTCATCCATGACAATCATGTTAGAGAGTTGGTATCTAGAAAAGTCCATACCATCAACAAAATACTTGAATGTAAGAGCACGTTTAATAACTTCATTCTAGCTGATGATCTTAATTAGGGCTTATTTTAGGGGTAGGTCTTATATTAAAAGCATCCTGAAAAATAGTGCTAGGGCTTATTTTAGGGGTAGGTCATAATTTCAGGGAAACACAGTAGCGATCACAGCTACCATCCAAACCAAATGCTCTCTAAATATATAGGGTTAGCCTCATATGCCCAATAAGCCTCAATTAAAGCATAGTTTATAGTTTTAATACCATTTTATTCCATGTTCGCTCACATTGAATGCAAGTGTAATCCACATACACGCTACTACATCTAGTAGCACTGGACTGATTTTTGCATGTAGATTAGTTTTCCCTAGTACCAGTGTCCCTCGCCATCAGGCGAACCCACTCTGACTTCAAAGGTACATGTCATTTACGACCCCAGTTCAAGGATGAGAAGTGAACATTTTAGTCCAACTGACTGATGTTGGGGTTGAACCCGTTACCTCAGCATTAGCACACCTGATGTTTAAGAATTTACATCACTGAAACCCTGACCGATTATGCACAAAACTACCACCAACAGAAGTGTTAAAAAAGTCAAAACAGTAGAGTGCTTTCAGAGGTGTTTTATGTCAAATACAACCATTCTGATGATAACACAAGTTATATTACATCCTTATATTATCTTCTCATCAACTATTCCAGCACTGGAAGAATTGAAAGATTGTATACATTAGTTCTCCTAGCAATACAACTTAAAAGTCAAATACTTCTCTTACTACAGCATCAGCACTAATAATCCAATAGTTTTCCTCTTAGTACATCAGCAGCACTAATAGTCCAATAGTTCTCCTCTTAGTACATCAGCAGCACTAATAGTCCAATAGTTCTCCTCTTAGTACATCAGCAGCACTAATAGTCCAATAGTTCTCCTCTTAGTACATCAGCAGCACTAATAGTCCAATAGTTCTCCTCTCAGTACAGCATCAGCACTAACAGTAAAATAGTTCTCCTCTAAGTACATCATCAGCACTAATAGTCCAATAGTTCTCTTCTCAGTACAGCATCAGCACTAACAGTAAAATAGTTCTCCTCTAAGTACATCATCAGCACTAATAGTCCAATAGTTCTCTTCTCAGTACAGCAGCAGCACTAATAGTCCAATATTTCTCCTCTCAGTACAGCTTCAGCACTAACAGTAAAATAGTTTTCCTCTAAGTACATCATCAGCACTAATAGTCCAATAGTTCTCTTCTCAGTACAGCAGCAGCACTAATAGTCCAATAGTTCTCCTCTCAGTACAGCATCAGCAGTAATAGTCTAATAGTTCTCCTAACTATACAGCATCAGCACTAACAGTCCAATAGTTCTCTTCTTAGTACAGCATCAGCACTAATAGTCCAATAGTTCTCCTCTCAGTACAGCATCAACACTAGTAGTCCAATAGTTCTCCTCTCAGTACAGCATCAGCACTAATAGTCCAATAGTTCTCCTCTCAGTACAGCATCAGCACTAACAGTCCAATAGTTCTCCTCTTAGTACAACATCAGCACTAATAGTCCAATAGTTCTCTTCTCAGTACAGCATCAGCACTAACAGTCCAATAGTTCTCCTCTCAGTACAGCATCAGCACTAATAGTCCATTAGTTCTCCTCTCAGTACAGCATCAGCACTAATAGTCCAATAGTTCTCCTCTTAGTACAACATCAACACTAGTAGTCCAATAGTTCTCTTCTCAGTACAGCATCAGCACTAACAGTCCAATAGTTCTCCTCTCAGTACAGCATCAGCACTAACAGTCCAATAGTTCTCCTCTTAGTACAACATCAGCACTAATAGTCCAATAGTTCTCTTCTCAGTACAGCATCAGCACTAATAGTCCAATAGTTCTCCTCTCAGTACAGCATCAGCACTAATAGTCCAATAGTTCTCCTCTTAGTACAACATCAAAACTAGTAGTCCAATAGTTCTCTTCTCAGTACAGCATCAGCACTAACAGTCCAATAGTTCTCCTCTCAGTACAGCATCAGCACTAATAGTCCAATAGTTCTCCTCTCAGTACATCATCAGCACTAACAGTCCAATAGTTCTCCTCTCAGTACAGCATCAGCACTAACAGTCCAATAGTTCTCCTCTCAGTACAGCATCAGCACTAACAGTCCAATAGTTCTCCTCTCAGTACAGCATCAGCACTAATAGTCCAATAGTTCTCTTCTCAGTACAGCATCAGCACTAATAGTCCAATAGTTCTCCTCTCAGTACAGCATCAGCACTAATAGTCCAATAGTTCTCCTCTTAGTACAACATCAACACTAGTAGTCCAATAGTTCTCTTCTCAGTACAGCATCAGCACTAACAGTCCAATAGTTCTCCTCTCAGTACAGCATCAGCACTAATAGTCCAATAGTTCTCCTCTCAGTACATCATCAGCACTAACAGTCCAATAGTTCTCCTCTCAGTACAGCATCAGCACTAATAGTCCAATAGTTCTCTTCTCAGTACAGCAGCAGCACTAATAGTCCAATAGTTCTCTTCTCAGTACAGCAGCAGCACTAATAGTCCAATAGTTCTCCTCTCAGTACATCATCAGCACTAACAGTCCAATAGTTCTCCTCTCAGTACAGCATCAGCACTAATAGTCCAATAGTTCTCTTCTCAGTACAGCAGCAGCACTAATAGTCCAATAGTTCTCCTCTCAGTACATCATCAGCACTAACAGTCCAATAGTTCTCCTCTCAGTACAGCATCAGCACTAATAGTCCAATAGTTCTCCTCTCAGTACAGCAGCAGCACTAATAGTCCAATAGTTCTCTTCTCAGTACAGCAGCAGCACTAATAGTCCAATAGTTCTCCTCTCAGTACAGCATCAGCACTAATAGTCCAATAGTTCTCCTCTCAGTACAGCATCAGCACTAACAGTAAAATAGTTCTCCTCTCAGTACAGCAGCAGCACTAATAGTCCAATAGTTCTCCTCTCAGTACAGCATCAGCACTAACAGTCCAATAGTTCTCCTCTCAGTACAGCATCAGCACTAATAGTCCAATAGTTCTCTTCTCAGTACAGCAGCAGCACTAATAGTCCAATAGTTCTCCTCTCAGTACAGCAGCAGCACTAATAGTCCAATAGTTCTCCTCTCAGTACAGCATCAGCACTAATAGTCCAATAGTTCTCCTCTCAGTACAGCATCAGCACTAACAGTAAAATAGTTCTCCTCTCAGTACAGCATCAGCACTAATAGTCCAATATTTCTCCTCTCAGTACAGCTTCAGCACTAACAGTAAAATAGTTCTCCTCTCAGTACAGCATCAGCACTAACAGTCCAATAGTTCTCCTCTCAGTACAGCATCAGCACTGACAGGAAAGTAGTTCTCCTCTCTGTAAAGCAGCAAGACTAATAGCCCAACAGTTGTCATCTGAGTACAGTATAAGCACTAGTAGCACAACAGACTCCAACATCAACATCAACACCCCAAGCCTACAACATGTGATGTCCCTGTGACATCACAAACCCATAGCAGTTTCAGGACATGCGATTTTCGTTTTGTTTTTCATTCTTGTCTATCACAAGAGATTCTTATCTCAGACTGCTTTGTACTTCTTATTATAAAATCATCATATGGCGTCAGAATACTGTCTTTTGTCTTCTAAGCAATGAATCAATAAATTAATCAATCAGGTGCTGTCTCCACAATGAAGGTTGGCTGCAGTTGATCTCCAATACTGTGTGTCTCTTGACTTGACTGTACATTCTGTCAGACTGATGTTTGTCCATCTCTTGATGTTATCTTCCCACTTGTATCGTTGTCAACCTCTTGCTCGCTTACCCTCAACCTTGCCCTCCAGTATAGTTTTTATAAGAGTGTTATGTCTTTTAACATGGCCAAAATATTTGTGATCGCATTGCTAGCTGTGGGATACTACGTGGCGAGGTCCCAATCTTTTCCACAATGGCCAGCCATGTTCACTATTGTGTCCTGAACACTAAGCAATATATTTTGATAATTCAATAGCAGAATGGAAAGTTACATGAACTGCAGTTACATTGAGACAAATGTGATTAGCAATGATTAAATACAAAATTGTGAGTTGAAAACCTGTTGTAGCGACAAGAAATTATGATATATCTATTTTATAATAACCTGCTATAACTCTTCACTGTTACAGTTTTTGTAATTTTATTGTTATCAATGTTTTTGACTGCATTCAGTTGATAGTTTTGAATTTTAGAATAGTGTGAAATGTTTTTAATTGCAATGTACACATACAATAAAGATTATTAATGTTTTAGAATTCAGTATTAATTAATAAAATCCCTGTCAACTTAGAATAAAATCATGTTTGACACAAACCAAAACACAGTTCACTAATAAACAAAAATATCACTAATGAATCTATGAAAGCCTACCACACTATCAAACTGCATCACAGTTAATGATGAACTAAACCCTACCTACGAAGGTAAAAAACATCCACTAAGTAATTAATCTGTCTTAGGAAATAACACATTTATTTACTGTTGCTAAAACCACTCCCCTATCCGGTAGCAGTATCAAATTATTTTATCTCTTCATATATGGATCTGTCTAATGACTTTGCCAAACAGCATGCCAACACTGCTCCAAGAATCTAAGGAGACCGGAAAGACATATTATAATGGGAATGCTATATGTGTACAACTTTGGTATATATTTACCATTCATAGTCTTTTCTCTTTAAACGTTTTAGAAGTACAGTAAAACTTTGATTAACCATCAATTGTTTAATGATCAGTTTCTGTTATCCGTCACCGTCTTTTAAAAACAAATAAACAACATAAAGGACACTATTATTTTCAATGTCGCCACTGCCTGGGCTGACCTTACAGTGTCTAAACTAAAGGATGGGTGGAATAAACTCTTGCCTGAACCTATTGACGAAACTGAAGGAACTGAGACTGTTAGTGTTGACGAAATTGTGCAACTGTGCAACAATGTAGGACTAAACAGAGAGTCGGACCACATTACGCCAGAAGAAGTAACAGATTAGTTGGAATGTGACAAAATGGATGAGGATTTGAAATTTTGAACGCTGATGAAACTGTTTTTAGTGCGACTGCCATTGAAGAAGAAGAAATTGATGACAATGAAAGATCAGTTCTTAACGAAAAACCTACAGCTAGCCACTCAGAGGCAGAAACAATGTTATCAAAGTGCACCAACTAGTTTGAAATGCAAGGGGAGGTAAATGCAACACAGATCCGACTTCTGCGATGATACGGAACATAGCTGTGCAGAAAGCTCAAGCCTCAAAGACCAGAAGGAGATGACAGATTACATTTAAGTAACATAGGTTTAGTTAGTTAGTTAGTTAGTCGAGGTTCCAACTTCATGGCAACAGGTCGTCCCCATTATGCTCCATTCCTGTGCCAGCGAATATCACACAAAATGCTGTCCAATGTGAAAAGTGGAACAGACAGGAGTCTCGGCAATCCAACAGCCTGCACAGATACACTGCATAATGCCGCCGCCAGAATGCCAACATAAAAGTCCTCCACGAAAACCACAGTTCATCGTCGATGGAATCAGCAGTCACCAGAAAGACATCACTGACCCGGGTTTTCTCACATGGCTATGTCTCTATCCGCAGGGCGACCCGCCGAAAGCATCGCATTAAGCACGAACTCCGTAGCTACAGTGTTGACTTCCAGAAGTCTCCTGAAAAATGTACTCGTGAACCGAAAAGGCAAATCAGTCAATTCAGCAACAGCCGGTAGCCATTGTTCCGAACATGCGGGTCACTGTACAAACAAAAGCAGACATGTAAAAGCATTCCATGTGAATATCACAGCTCACAGAGTTGCGCCACGCACTCACTCAGTAGCAGGGTGACGGAACCATATACTACCAGTCCAACATGAGGAAAATGCGAAATGCAAATCGCAGCCATAAAGATAAATACTTCAGAAGCCGTAGTGGTTCAATGCCTAACCGCCATGCTGGGGACCGGAAGTCAAAATGGTAACATAGGTTTATGGTATTGCAATACATTTCTGTACATTACTACTCCTAAATTGAAGTTTATAATGACCATTTTGTAAAATTAAATACAATATATGTATTATTCACCTTTAAAGGATTTTATTTTCATTTTTGTTCCAAGCCCGCAATGAAATCACGTTACTGTACGTTTGTATTAAGAGATTTCTGATATTTGTCTATTCAGTTATCCATCACATTCCTGGTCAGGACGGTGACGGTTAATCAAAGTTTTACTGTACCTGCAGTAAGGAGACTGGAAACACACAATAAAATGGGAATACTGTATGTGTAGAACTCTGGTATAATTTAACATTGATAGTCTTTTCTCTTTACCTGTTTTAGAAGTGCCTGCAGTCTTGGCTCTCTCAAGTGTCAAACTAGTGTCAACTAACTGCTAATATTTGTTATCTGTTTTGTCACAGGTGTCAATATGTGGGCAGCAACAACTGTCAATAAACGAACAAGACAACAAGCCCACTCAACACAGAGATCACCCTGCATACAGATCACCCTGCATACAGATCATCCAAAGCAGAGATCAGTCAACACATTGACCATGTTCCACACACTTCATTCAACATACAGACTATTTACCATACAAACACTATAACATACAGACCATTTTGCATATAACTAACTTACCATACAACCACTTCAACATACATATAACTCATTTAACATACTGACCATTTACCATATAACTCATTTAACATACAGACCATTTACAATACAACTCATCCTTCATACAGACCATTTACAATACAACTCATTTAACATACTGACCATTTACCATACAACTAATTTAACATACAGACCATTCACTATACACTAATCCTTCATACAGACCATTTACCATACAATTTGCCCAACATATATACCATTTAACCTACAATCCACCCAACATACAAATAATGTATTATACAATAAATCCACTTTACAATACATCAACAATACAACTCATTCACTTGTTTTGTGTGGATAGCTAATTAACTGAGATATAGTAATACAAGATGCAGTGGTTATGGAAAGCGATAAAATGGACCTAACTTGAATAATAGGAAGACCAAAGTCGATATAAAAGAAACAGATCGTGCTTAAATGTAAAAGAAAGTGAATGATTTTATCCCACGGCACATGTAGAAATTCAAATATCTAGGTACATGAAAAACATGAGATGGAAGATGTACTACAAAGGTAAAGAATAGAAAAAGACAAGCAAAAACTGCATTCTATCAAATGAAGAACATTTTATGCAATAAGTCTGTGTTATTGGAAATTAGAACAAGAGTTCTTGCATGTTACATAGAATCAACTCTAAGATATGGCTGCGATTCCTGGACAATTGGCAAACAAGGAAAACATCCCTGAAAGCTTTAGAGATACGGTTTTATAGAAAAATGGTGACAATTCTGTGGACTGCCAAAATAAGCAACATAATGAGGGAGGCTCAGTGGCAAAGACAACTTATCACAAACATCAGAGTAGGTCAGCATGGCCGAATGAATAAGAACATATGTTCTTAAACATCAGTGTGCTGAGGCCAAGGTAAGGGGTTCAACCCCTACACCAGCCAGCTGGACTAAAATGTTGACCTATCGTCCTTGGCTTGGGGACGTAAAGTACACGTACCTTTGAAGTCAGAGTGGGTCCGCCTGATGGCGAGGAACACTGTTAATAGGGAAAGCTAATCCACACGCAAAATTCAGTCCAGCACTACTAGAAGTAGTGTGGATGGACTACACTTGAGTTCAAAGTAAGCAAGCGCCAAAAAAAAAAAAAAAAGAAAGAAAAGGCAATCTTCATTTTTAGCCACATTATGAGCAGACAAAGACTGAAACATATTGTGACACTGGAAAGATTTGAAGAGAACTAGAGAAAATTCTTGAGAGTCTTGTGTCATTACACACAAGGGAGTCATTACATGAACTGTCATGTCGTTGGAGATTGCAAGATGTGCATAAGCATGACAGCCTTAACCAATTAGCAAGTATTTGATAATGATGATAGTAACACAGAGTAGAGAAGTGATATGAAATTAAATCAGAGAGATGAAAGTAAAGAGTTAATTTCAAAAGTAAAGAGTTAATTTCATCATTATCATCATCATGCATCAGTGGAATGTTGATCTCATCAGTCTGCAGGAAAGACTCAATCTTCTGCCAGTTCAGGGCATGATCAAATATAAGAAAAGTGGATGGCCAAGGAGGTTATGATCAATAGTCATCATCATCATCATCACAATCATCTTACACTTCTGCCGTCAAGCGTCGTGGGGAGGAATAATTTGCGCTCCAGCGCCCAGTGGGAAGCACTGGATAGTGTCATTCCGTGTGATTGTACAATGTCTTTGATGTCGTCAATCCATTTTCTTCTTGGGCGTCCTCTTGGTCTCGTCGCAGATGATCTTTGATGTAAGGCCAGTGATGGTAGTTGCTGGTGTTGCATTCTAACGACATGGCCAAACCACTTGATCATCTGCCTTTCAATAAATGTGGCACAAGGTGTTGATCCCACTGTCAGTCTGATAACAGCATTTCTTACTCAGTCTCGGACTGTTAAGTTGGCAGCTCTCCTCAGGCATCTCATCTCGCAGGTCTTGATTTTGCGAAAGTATGATTTGGATAAAGTCCATGTTTGAGATTGGTAGCATAGAGGGTGTGAATATACTGTTTATTATCTGTCGTTTTGCGGACATGGGTATATTTGGATTTTCAGTAAGGGTGATAGGTGATATGTAAGTGCACTAGCTTTTTGACATCTGATTGTGATTGATATCTGATGATCAATAGTAACATAAGTAAACGACCCGTTGACTGGTCTTACACCATATCAGTCATATGGTGCTACACCCATATTTATATAGACCAGCTGGCACTCCAGGGGAGATGTGGTCAATATCAAGCTGGCTGCCTTTGCTTCCCAAGACATTTCCTGTGACCCTTTTTGGGCTAGATCAACCTAGGAGCCCTTTTTTAAAATCTCCTATGATGTGAATTCAAACTGAAGACTATTGGGTCAGCAGGCAAGCATCTAGTCACACATGGTACTGTGGCTCGTAGGAGGTTATGATGCTGGTGTGACATGTATGATGAGTATAACCCCCGATAAGACCATAGAATGTTATCTATCAGAGCTGAAATACAAATCTTCACCTGTACACTACATGGGGACCAATTTAGCAAGCAGGCTTTACCCCTTGACCCTTCACAACCCTGCCAGCCAAAACAATGCTATGATTGTCGTATTGATAAAAAAGGTAGTCTCAAGGCAGAAACTGCCGTTGGGGTGTGACGTGTTAGTTACTTATATATTCTAGGCTATAGCCGGTCTCCCTGGCCTAGGAGTTAACGTCTTTCTCCGTAATCCTGTATATTCTAGTAACGTAACCTGCGTGGGAATCAGTAGTGGTTCTCGCCGCGTTGGTAACTTACGGGGTATGTGAGCCAGTTGCTTAGAAAGCAATGGCAAACTACTGAGCGTAATCTTGCCTAGTACATTAACAGCAGATGAAAAATGCTAATATTGACTGCAACGTCCTGTAAGGGATATGCAAAAAAACAGGCTATGGCATCATGAGCTGGGGTGTGATGTGTTAGTTCTTCATATATTCTAGGCTATGGCATCATGAGCTGGGGTGTGACGTGTTAGTTCTTCATATATTCTAGGCTATGGCATCATGAGTTGGGGTGTGACATGTTAGTTCTTCATATATTCTAGGCTATGGCATAATGAGCTGGGGTGTGACGTGTTAGTTCTTCATATATTCTAGGCTATGGCATCATGAGCTGGGGTGTGACGTGTTAGTTCTTCATATATTCTAGGCTATGGCATCATGAGCTGTGGTGTGACGTGTTAGTTCTTCATATATTCTAGGCTATGGCATCATGAGCTGCGGTGTGACGTGTTAGTTCTTCATATATTCTAGGCTATGGCATCATGAGCTGGGGTGTGACATGTTAGTTCTTCATATATTCTAGGCTATGGCATCATGAGCTGGGGTGTGACATGTTAGTTCTTCATATATTCTAGGCTATGGCATCATGAGCTGGGGTGTGACGTGTTAGTTCTTCATATATTTTAGGCTATGGCATAATGAGCTGGGGTGTGACATGTTAGTTCTTCATATATTCTAGGCTATGGCATAATGAGCTGGGGTGTGACATGTTAGTTCTTCATATACTAGGCTTCTGTATCATGAGCTGGGGTGTGACATGTTAGTTCTTCATATATTCTAGGCTACGGAATAATGAGCCGGGGTGTGCCGAGTTAGTTCTTCATATATTCTAGGCATCATGAGCTGGAGTGGTCAGCCCCCTTCCTTGCCAACGATCCTTCCCAATCAATCTACAGAAAAGTCTGACAATTATCTAGTATCTACTTCATAAGGCTGATTCAGAGCCGTATTGATAGAGAAAATGCATTCTGCTTCAGCTGGGGATTGAACCCAGGCCAATGTCTTGGCAAGCATCTGCACTAATCACTATGCCACCATGGCTCATGTCATAATAAGTCTTTTATTTAAAATTATTCATCATCATCCTGTCCTGTGCAGAACTTTACCGCTTTAACAGGTTTTTGAAGTTCCTCTCTATCATTTTCCAGATGGCCTGCCTCTGTTGTCATGTTACTAAATTGTATTATTACATTTTAGAAAAGAAAAAAAAACAATGTCTTAGGAAGATATGAGAACATATGTGTTTCTGCTGCTGATTCAGAGACCTCTTTCATTTTCTCAGAGATAGAGTTATTATTTTCCTTCAGAAGGTTTAGAGCTGCAAATTTTCCCTTAGACTTACCTCAAATTTTTGCTGTTCCTGGATCTTTCAGTATATCTAAACTAAATCTTTTTCAAGACTATTTGTTTTGGCTATAATTCTGTTTGAGTTTAAGCTTTAGCATCATCAACACCATGTCATCAAGCATCAACAACACACATAAACCCCATCAAAAATACCCAGCACACATCTCCATCACGCAACATACACAACATCAACGCTTACCTGAAAGAAGCAAATGCCCATAACAATGTCTCTGATTTCAACCACATTTCCCTCAACAAAGGCCACAAGCACTTGTAGGCAGCCCTGCACATGATTAGCACTCTTAGCTCCTTATGCATTCACATGGGATATAACTAATTAAGGTACAGTGGATACATGTTGCTCTGCTAAAGAACACTAGGCTATTTATTGCTCTAGTAAAGCACATTGACTATATATGTTACTCCACTAAAGCATATTGGCTATATGTTACTCCACTAAAGCACATTGGCTATATGTTACTCCACTAAAGCACATTGGCTATATGTTACTCCAGTAAAGCACATTGGCTATATGTTACTCCACTAAAGCACATTGGCTATATGTTACTCCACTAAAGCATATTGGCTATATGTTACTCCACTAAAGCGCATTGGCTATATGTTACTCCACTAAAGCATATTGGCTATATGTTACTCCACTAAAGCACATTGGCTATATGTTACTCTAGTAAAGCACATTGGCTATATGTTACTCCACTAAAGCATATTGGCTATATGTTACTCCACTAAAGCGCATTGGCTATATGTTACTCCACTAAAGCATATTGGCTATATGTTACTCCACTAAAGCATATTGGCTATATGTTACTCCACTAAAGCACATTGGCTATATGTTACTCTAGTAAAGCACATTGGCTATATGTTACTCCACTAAAGCACATTGGCTATATGTTACTCCACTAAAGCGCATTGGCTATATGTTACTCCACTAAAGCGCATTGGCTATATGTTACTCCACTAAAGCATATTGGCTATATGTTACTCCACTAAAGCATATTGGCTATATGTTACTCCACTAAAGCACATTGGCTATATGTTACTCCAGTAAAGCACATTGGCTATATGTTACTCCAGTAAAGCACATTGGCTATATGTTACTCCACTAAAGCGCATTGGCTATATGTTACTCCACTAAAGCACATTGGCTATATGTTACTCCACTAAAGCATATTGGCTATATGTTACTCCACTAAAGCATATTGGCTATATGTTACTCCACTAAAGCACATTGGCTATATGTTACTCCACTAAAGCACATTGGCTATATGTTACTCCACTAAAGCATATTGGCTATATGTTACTCCACTAAAGCACATTGGCTATATGTTACTCCACTAAAGCACATTGGCTATATATGTTACTCCACTAAAGCACATTGGCTATATATGTTACTCCACTAAAGCATATTGGCTATATGTTACTCCACTAAAGCGCATTGGCTATATGTTACTCCAGTAAAGCGCATTGGCTATATGTTACTCCAGTAAAGCACATTGGCTATATGTTACTCCACTAAAGCGCATAGGCTATATATGTTACTCCACTAAAGCACATTGGCTATATATGTTACTCCACTAAAGCATATTGGCTATATGTTACTCCACTAAAGCACATTGGCTATATATGTTACTCCACTAAAGCACATTGGCTATATGTTACTCCACTAAAGCACATTGGCTATATGTTACTCCACTAAAGCACATTGGCTATATGTTACTCCACTAAAGTACATTGGCTATATGTTACTCCACTAAAGCACATTGGCTATATGTTTCTCCACTAAAGCACATTGGCTATATGTTACTCCACTAAAGCACATTGGCTATATGTTACTCCACTAAAGCACATTGGCTATATGTTACTCCACTAAAGTACATTGGCTATATGTTACTCCACTAAAGCACATTGGCTATATGTTACTCCACTAAAGCATATTGGCTATATGTTACTCCACTAAAGCACATTGGTTATATGTTTCTCCACTAAAGCACATTGGTTATATGTTTCTCCACTAAAGCACATTGGCTATATGTTACTCCACTAAAGCATATTGGCTATATATGTTACTCCACTAAAGCATATTGGCTATATGTTACTCCACTAAAGCACATTGGCTATATGTTACTCCACTAAAGCATATTGGCTATATGTTACTCCACTAAAGCACATTGGTTATATGTTTCTCCACTAAAGCACATTGGTTATATGTTTCTCCACTAAAGCACATTGGCTATATGTTACTCCACTAAAGCATATTGGCTATATATGTTACTCCACTAAAGCATATTGGCTATATGTTACTCCACTAAAGCACATTGGCTATATGTTACTCCACTAAAGCATATTGGCTATATGTTACTCCACTAAAGCACATTGGTTATATGTTTCTCCACTAAAGCACATTGGTTATATGTTACTCCACTAAAGCACATTGGCTATATGTTACTCCACTAAAGCATATTGGCTATATATGTTACTCCACTAAAGCATATTGGCTATATGTTACTCCACTAAAGCACATTGGCTATATGTTACTCCACTAAAGCATATTGGCTATATGTTACTCCACTAAAGCACATTGGTTATATGTTTCTCCACTAAAGCACATTGGTTATATGTTTCTCCACTAAAGCACATTGGCTATATGTTACTCCACTAAAGCATATTGGCTATATGTTACTCCACTAAAGCACATTGGCTATATATGTTACTCCACTAAAGCACATTGGCTATATGTTACTCCACTAAAGCATATTGGCTATATGTTACTCCACTAAAGCACATTGGCTATATGTTACTCCACTAAAGCACATTGGCTATATGTTACTCCAGTAAAGCACATTGGCTATATGTTACTCCACTAAAGCACATTGGCTATATGTTACTCCAGTAAAGCACATTGGCTATATGATGATATGTTACTCCACTAAAGCACATTGGCTATATGTTACTCCACTAAAGCACATTGGCTATATGTTACTCCACTAAAGCGCATTGGCTATATGTTACTCCAGTAAAGCACATTGGCTATATGATGATATGTTACTCCACTAAAGCACATTGGCTATATATGTTACTCCACTAAAGCACATTGGCTATATGTTACTCCACTAAAGCGCATTGGCTATATGTTACTCCACTAAAGCACATTGGCTATATGTTACTCCACTAAAGCACATTGGCTATATATGTTACTCCACTAAAGCACATTGGCTATATATGTTACTCCACTAAAGCACATTGGCTATATGTTACTCCACTAAAGCACATTGGCTATATGTTACTCCAGTAAAGCACATTGGTTATATGTTTCTCCACTAAAGCATATTGGCTATATGTTACTCCACTAAAGCACATTGGCTATATGTTACTCCAGTAAAGCACATTGGCTATATGTTACTCCACTAAAGCACATTGGCTATATGTTACTCCACTAAAGCACATTGGCTATATGTTACTCCACTAAAGCACATTGGCTATATATGTTACTCCACTAAAGCACATTGGCTATATGTTACTCCAGTAAAGCACATTGGTTATATGTTTCTCCACTAAAGCATATTGGCTATATGTTACTCCACTAAAGCACATTGGCTATATGTTACTCCACTAAAGCACATTGGCTATATGTTACTCCACTAAAGCACATTGGCTATATATGTTACTCCACTAAAGCGCATTGGCTATATGTTACTCCAGTAAAGCACATTGGTTATATGTTTCTCCACTAAAGCATATTGGCTATATGTTACTCCACTAAAGCACATTGGCTATATGTTACTCCAGTAAAGCACATTGGCTATATGTTACTCCAGTAAAGCACATTGGTTATATGTTTCTCCACTAAAGCACATTGGCTATATGTTACTCCACTAAAGCACATTGGCTATATGATGATATGTTACTCCACTAAAGCACATTGGCTATATGTTACTCCAGTAAAGCACATTGGCTATATGTTACTCCAGTAAAGCACATTGGCTGTATGCCATTCTTTCACTATGAAAATATGTTTTTCTATGTGTGGCCTGAGAACAGCAATACTTCACCCCTGGTTAGAAGATTTGTGTCTGTTCCCTTCCACTTTGTTTTGAATTATCCCAAAATGATAATAATTTCCCCAACAGCTTGTGCTGTCTTTCTCAATTCATACATAGTTCTAACATTCCAGGTGCCAGTTCTGGGGACTTTCCTAGATGTAAGGAGGTAAGATGGCAACCCATACTCTTTGTGAATTTCTTCTCATCGCATCATACATCTACCAGGAGAAAAGCCTCTTTTCATCTTGAGTAACAGAGTTGGTTTTCTTTCCTTTTCTTTAGACTTCCTCAATGTTAGTTTATTTTGCAACTAAAGTCTCTAACAGGGTGGGGGATAACCTGTTCCAGCACCGACACTCCTTAGTCGCCTCATACGATACGCACAGTAAATTACAGTGTTACTATTCTCTGCTCCCCTTAGGGACCCCGATAACATACAGATGTCTCCTTACTGACCTGACCCAGCTAAAACCTCTCTTCCCCATTTTATGACACTGAAGGTAATATCATGATAAAAACTGTCGAAAGGATATTAAATGTTAATCCTTCACACATATATATAATACAGCTAGAGTTACGAAGTTCGTGCGTTGTGTGGTACTCTCAGTAAGTGGCTTGCAGAGAGACCAAGCCAAAAGGGGTAAAAGCTGGAGCAATGAAGATGACATTCTCGACTTTATTACTTTATAGATCATAAACAGGTCAGCATGGCTGAATGGATAAGAACGCATATTCTTAAACATCCAGTGTGCTGATGCTGAGGCAAGGGGTTCAACCTCTACACCGGACAGTAGGACTAAAATGTTGACCTATTGTCCTTAACTTGGGGACATAAATTACAAGTACCTCTGAAGTCAGAATTGGCTCACCTGGTGGTGAGGGACACTGTTAATAGGTAAAGCTAATCCACAGGCGACCCCCCGCAAAAAAAACAAAACAACATATATATATATATATATATATATATATATATGCCGGCTTCCTGGCCTAGAGGTTAGCGACTTTACTCCGTAATCTCGTATACTCTCGTAGGTAACGTGAAGACGGTGAAAATCAGCAGTGGTTCGAATCGCGTCAGTAACTTACGGGGTATGTGAGCCAGCCGCTCAGAAAGCAATGGCAAACTACTGAATGTAATCTTGCCAAGAAATCAACAATCAGCTGAAAGATGCTATTGTTGACAGCAATGTCCTGTAAAGGATGTGCAAAAAATATATATATATATATATATATATATATATATATATATATATATATATATATATATATATATATATATATATATATATATATATAAGGGGCGTTCATTTGAAATCCGTTCATGCCGCACCGCGTGTAATTGCGTACATTGAACATGATCATGTCATAGTCATGTGATAAGTACTGACCAATGAATAAAAGAGCATGTGCTTATCGTCCCATGATGAATAGGTTCAGTTTCTGACCGTTGAGAAACTGGCTGAGTTGATCCAAAATCCGTCCAAAGAAGCTCAAAGAGCAGTGATTCAGTTTCTTTCATTTGAAGGATGTTGACCAGTGGACATTCATCGAAGAATGCAGGCAGCGGAGGGTAACAAATGTGTGTCGAAGACAACAGTGAGACTGGGCACGAATGTTTCAGAAAGGACGTCAGTTCACGACAGATCTATGACGGCCGGGTCAAGCGCATATTGTTGCAACAGAAAAAACCATCGCCAAAATTGATGTAGCAGTACAGATGAACCGTTGTCGAAGCATACGTTCGCTAGCGAAAGAATTTGATGTGTCAACTGAGACAATTCAAAAGGTTGTTCATAAGAAACTGCAATATCGGAAGGTGTGTTCACAGTGGGTACCACGGATGTTGACCGACCACCAAAAAGAGGAACGCATGGGATAGTATTTGAACCACTTGCTTCGTTACAGAGTGGAGGGTGAAGCATGCCTCTTCCGCATAGTAGCAGGCGATGAATCATGGTATCACCACTTTGAGCCGAGCAGCAAAAGAGAGAGCATGCAACGGAAGCATGCTGGATCACCAAAAGCCAAAAATTTCAAGTTACAGGTTTCTGCTGGTAAGGTTATGCTGAGCGCATTTTTTTACCATGAAAGGCTATTGTTGGCCGACTTTAAAGTACCTGGTGTCAACATCAACTCTACCCACTACTTGCAAACACTAGACAAGCTCCAAAAAAGCCATGAAGAATAAACGACTCGGCATGCTTTCTCGCTGTGTGATTTTGTTGCACGATAATGCTCGTCCACATGTCGCAAAGACTGTGCAGGAAGCATTAGCAAGGAAGAAGTAGGAAATTCTGCAACATCCAGCCTATAGTCCTGATTTGTCACCATGTGATTTTCATTTGTTCGGACCTCTATAAAAAGCTCTCAAAGGGCAACAATTTCACACAGATGCAGACGTAATGAATGCGGCAAACACTTGGTTCAGTGAGCAACCACAATCCTTTTTCGCGGACGGCATTCGCCGCCTAACTAAGCAATGGGATGCTTGCCTGAATGCCTACAGCGACTTCTTCTGACCAACCCATGGTGCATAATTCATTCAAAATGAATGCTTTGTTTAATTCTACCACACCTGTTAATGTTTCTTTCATGCTTTTGTAATAAAGCCATAGGAACGGGTTTCAAATGAAGCCCCTAATATATATATATATATATATATATATATATATATATATATATATATATATATATATATATATATATATATATATATATATATGTGAATGGTATAATTAGGTCACATGGCTCAACCTCTTCCTCATCAACTTTACTTGCTAGATCACTTCCAGAATTCTAAACATTATCTAGCAAGGATTTTATGAGACTAAACTGACCGCGGAACTATACTGGTCAGAAATAGATCCTGCCAATACTAGGGGCTGAACCCAGACCACTGTATTGGTAAACCAGAGCTCAAACCAAAGACCTATCATAGATTCAACCACTGCCACCAATGATGCAATCTCATCAGATTCTTTGCTGTTCATGACTCTTGTGTATATACATTTTACCTGTACAATAACCTGAAGCTGTACTATTAGTTACCAAAATACATGTAGTGTTTTGGTATTGCTCATCTCCATGACTATACAAGTCCTAGAGGATCAAGCACTGAGCAATGATGACAAAAAGGACACTAACAAAAGCACAATGGTGTTACTTTTAACAGGGGCCAAATATAAACAACTTGTAAAAAACAGGGGCCAAATATAAACAACTTGTAAAAAACAGGGGCCAAATATAAACAACTTGTAAAACACAGGGGCCAAATATAAACAACATGTAAAAAACAGGGGCCAAATATAAACTTGTAAAAAAACAGGGGCCAAATATAAACAACTTGTAACAAACAGGGGCCAAATTTAAACAACTTGTAAAAACAAATACATTGCCAGATTTCTTCAGTATGCTCAGACTAAACGTAAGAAGTACAATCACACATGGTGCATTGCTGAGGACAGAAAGAGTTAATGCTTTCTTTATTTTTACTGTTCTTCTTCTCTTCCTTGGAGTATAGGCTCTGAATATGCCCTGTGTCATGATTGGTTGATTCTTGGAGCTAACATCTTCTACAGGATAAGGTTGCCAGTCTGATGCCAACCCTCCTTATATTCCTCTGGTAGGTTATAGTGTTAATATTCCTTTGCTTCCCCTAAAGCCACCAGAAACACACGGTTTACTCTATGTTTATCCTCCTCATGTATGCTTCCCTTCCACCATATGGTTTTCCAAAAATGATCAAGTATTTTCATAATAAATGTGCCCACAATATCCTATTTGTCAAAAGTCTATGTTGTTTATTCTTTGTCATCTGCTGTCCTCCATCCCCAACTGGAGCAAAGGCCCTCAATCAACTCATGCCCAGCTGTCCTATCTTTTGCTATCAGATTCAGCTCCCTCCCTGCCTTCTCCATATTTCATCGCTGTCTCACTTCTAACATTCCAAGTGCTAATTCTGGTGATTTTCCTAGATGAAAGGAGGTTAGTCAGCAATCCAGACAGACTCCTTATGGCTTTCTGTGCATTGCATTATATTTCTTCATGAAGAAGAGTCTCCCTTTTCCTTGATAGGCTGAGTTTTTCTGTATTCTTTATCTTCAGAATTGCTCATGGTTGGTTGGATTTTGCCCTAGCAAAACGCTTCTCAATCACCCCCCCCCACGACATGCATGATAGCTTACAGTGTTACTATTCTTTGCTTTCCCTCAGAGTCCCAGTAACACACGGGAAGTGTTTATTATTACCTCAGTATAAATATCACTTGTAGCAAAATTGCCGTGCTCTGCATTAGCATACGCATGGCGACAGGTCTTCACATTGACACGGCAACATGATGTTGGAACGGAAGGGCCGTCAGTCTGCTTCCTGGAAAAGCCAGTTCTGAACCAGTCTGTAAAGTTTCTAATGCCACAACATGCCATCTGAAGATGAAGGAAAGGTAAAAGAACAGTTATCTTCATGAACTGAACAAACACAAATAAATTAAACAGCAGCTGAGTAAACTGAGATGAATGTAACAATGGCAATGTGTTTATGAAATTCTTATCTTTGTCACCTTATCTCTATAGTATAGATATCAAGGTATCTAGTATATCCACTCTCTGCCTTTCTGGAACTATTTTGTCCATTCATTTTGAGTGTAGGCGGCATGAATGTCAGATGATCTCTTCCAATGACATGCTCATATGATAGTTTCTGAGAGGAGGGGTCGTATGAGAAGACAGCACATACAATCAGTGTGGCTATCAGAAAGATTTTACCCACACCCTGAACCTTTTGCTGAGGGAGACAGAGTACTCAGAGGTATGCCCTGGGTACTCAGAACTCAGGGAGGCATGTGGCGTTGTGGCTAGACAGTCACTTGCTAACCTGGTGGTCATGGGTTCAAATCAACAACAGAGTTGATATTTAAAATGTATTGGGCGCCCAACCTAACATGGGTGCCAGGCAATGTCTATGGAAGTAAAGGCAGCCGCTGTGATACTGACCACATCAGCCACTGAGTACCAGTTGGTCTATACAAATATGGGTCTAGCACCATATGCCCAATGCACTTTCAGGCGTGAATTCGGGTAATTAACTGTTTACTTTTACTCTTCAGTCAGTCATTAATAACCAATAGACTGATGGCTTCAGGGGTCTCTCTGAATATTTTCCTTTGCCAACAAAATGGTGTGTCCATGTGTTACCCATAAGGGAAACAAAGAATAGTAACACCATACTCTACCTTGCATGTCATAAGAGGCAACTAATGAGGGTTGGCATATGACTGGTATCTCACTTTAGTTGTAAAATCTAACCAATCATGAATTAGTCTACAAAGGGCTTAGGGTGAGTGTTTTTTTTGTTTTTTTTTGGGTTGAGGGCTTATGTTCTACCGGGAGGTGAAAGGCAGAAGGCACAACAGTGACTGCCTCCTTCTCATGTCTAAGATAACATTTCTTTATTTTCCCTTCTTACATAACACTGTCCATTACTTTTCTACAGCTATTTTGCCAATTTCCCTGCTGCCCTTGCCTCTGTAGCTGATATTATTATTACTATTATTATTATTATTATTATTATTATTATTATTATTATTGTTGCTTTTATCATCATCATAATCACTCATATAAAAAAGGCAGAAAAATCACATTTTCAACTGCAATAAACTATTAAACAAGCACTAAAACATTACAAAGAATCATGAGAACTATAAAAGGAAAAACTCAGTGGTGTATGCTAAAACGAATTGTATTTGTATATTCTTGTCCATAAATAACTTTACATGAACTAGATCCCCTGGCTTTCATCCATAATCCACATCCACTAAAACTAAAGATTTCTATCTATAAATACATCTGCATTCAGCATACACTAACATTCTAGATTTTCAATTATAGTTAACCAGTATCTTCATTATTCCCAGATTTTCATCCATAAATGCCGGCTCCATGGCGATGTGGTTACGGATGCAGTTCGTAATCCCGCATAGCCAAGTTCAAAACACAGTTATGGGCGATTTGGCAGCAGACCGCCTTGCGTTGATTTTTTACGAAATGGTATGGGTGCCCGTGTTCATAAAGCAATGGCAAACTACTGAACATAAACTTGCCAAGAGATCACCACAGCAAAACATGCTGGTGTTGACTGTGACATCCTGCAAAGGATATGCAACTAATTAACATCCATAAATAATTTCTTCTTCCTATAGCTCATGTCATGTGGCATTGTTGACCATGTCTGTCTACAGGCTTCTGTCTCTTGTGCTGTCAATCATTTCTGATATTGACATTCCTCCATACCATGATGTCAAACTATCCTACATCTTGGTCTCTCTCTGCACCTCCTGCCTTCCATTGTGATTGTAACTGTGTATTCCAGCTTTCCTCTTTTCATGACATACCCAAAGAATGTGGACAATCTTCTTCTAATGTGAGTAACCGATTCTCTTTGTGAGTTAGCTTCTTTCAAGATATATTGATTGCTCTTTCTATCCATCCAGTGTTTTCATTATTCTTCTATAAAACCACATCTTCACAGCTTCCACATAATTCCTCACGTCTATTTATTGCCCATGATGCACTTCTGTAAACAGGATTGGCTCAATATAGCTCTTAAGAACTTTATTTTTCCTAATCTCAACTGACAAAAGTAATTAACATTCCCTAAAATTCAATATATCTGTGTATAAAAATACACTGAATCTGAAAATATGGTAGCTAAATCTGAGAATACATCCTTACTTGTTTCTGAAGTTTATCAAGTGAAACTGATAACTCCTGGACACTGTTAGCATCATATGTTTGTAAAGCTTCTGACAGCCCAACAAAGTAACCCTGCTCAATCTGGGCAAAATAGAGATAAAATACTTGAATTGTCTGCCTCAAAAACTTGGCATACAATAATGTTTGGTTTCAGATAGAGCAAACCCACTGAACAAACATGCGCAAGAGCTACATGGTGATATCATGAATCAGTTTGGTGTTGGTTTGTGATTTGTGAAGCATGCAGTGATCATCAGTTTTACATGTTTTGTCAGGCAAATTACAAGATGAGAGAAGCACTTCACAGAGAAGTGAGAACCTGATATAGATGATACTAGAATTGCCTGCTACATTGATACCCAAGAGACTGCTATTATAGATAGCAACAGAATGTTCCATCAATCAGTTAATCAATCAAGTGCCATCTCCACAATGAAGATTGGCTGCAATGGATTTCCAACACTCTGTCTCTTGTCCTTAACATGCTCACCGACAGACTACTGTTCGTCTATCTCTTGCTGTTATCTTCCCACTTGATGTGCCAGCAAAGCTATGGTCAGCAGAATGAGCCAGCAATGCTCTGTCCTGCATCTTCACGGTGCATTCATACCAGCTTCTTTCATTCCATCTTGTGATATGGTCCACAGACAGGTAACATTGTTTGCCTCTTGCACAAATTACTAAATACAATCTGATTTACGAATCACTAATTACAAACTGATTCACATGTCACTAAGTACAAATCTATTCACAAATAACTAAATATAAGCATGTTTCACAAGTCACTAAATACAAAATGATTCACAAGCCACTAACTACATGTTTAATCTTAAGTGATGAATTAGACTAAATCTGAAGTCAAAGACCAACTAGAACCAGATTCACAACTCATTGACAACAAACTGACTCACAAGTTACATACCAATCATAAACTGGATCACAAGTTACAGACCAACAAGAACCAGATTCAGAAGTCATTAGCCATAAACTGAATCACAAGGTACAGACCAATGATAAGCTCAATTACAAGTTAAAAACCTGTCACCAGTTGCAGACCATCTAGAAACAAATTTGCAAATCATAAACAACAAATTCAATTACAAGTTACAGACAAACTTCATTACAAGTTACAGACAAACTTCAAGCTGAATCTCAAGTTACACACCAACCACAAACTGAATCACAAGTTACAGACCACCTATAAACAGATTCACAAGTCATACAATAACCACAAACAGACATACCTGATCTCTGTACACATGTAAAACAATTCCAGTGCTAAGCTCGATAATGATGACAATTAGCAACAAACCAGTATACTGTGGACACAAAACAAATGATCACATAAATGTGAGAATCAAATTTTATACCATAAAGCATGTACGGTTTATGGAGCCAGCCATTATGGTTGGACTGATTGGAACTCGATGGGTGTAATCATCATATAATCACAGCAAAAGTTAAATTAGCAGCATGCCCTTCACAAGATGTCACAGCCAACCCCAGCATCTGTTTGGCTGTTTGCGATCTACCAGGCAATTCTTACAATCAGTAGTTTGCCATTGCTTTCTGAACTCTCATACCATTACAATCAGTGCAAGGTGATCTGCTTTCAAATCACCTGAGGCTGATTTCCAACCCTCAATCTGGAATATCGGGGAACTGTAAAGTTGTACTTACTGCCCTCAAGCAATGGACACCAGGAAACCAAAACAGGAAACTATAAACAGGAAGATAGATTATTGTAATATGAAGTGAAAGCAAAATAACTGTAATTTTCAAATGGAGTAACAATGGCAAAGTGGTTAGTATGCTGGCCTGCCAAGACAGTCGCCCGAGTTCAATTCTCTGAGTTGGCATGATTATATTTTCTTATCAGTGCAATTCTGGGGTCAATCTAGACTTACAAAATGTGTACCAAATAATTTTCTGAAGTGTATAAATAGGGAAGGTGACAAGGAAGGGAAGTGGTCACCCCACCTCACGATGCCATGGTCTAGAATATGTGAAGGTTTAACACTTCACACCCATATAGAAGTTATATACCATGGAGCTACCTCTTTTAATGTCAACAATAATGAACAAAAGAAGAAGAAGATGCAGAAGAAGTGGTAAACACGAGGGGGAGGGGAAGAAGAGGAGGAAGCATTGAAAATATCAATGACATTCTCTCTCTCTCTCTCTCTCTATATATATATATATATATATATATATATATATATATATATATATATATATATATATATATATATATATATATATATATTTAGAGAGAGAGAGAGAGAGAGAGAGAGAGAGAGAGAGAGAGAGAGAGAGAGAGAGAGAGAGAGAGAACAAAAGCAGAAATGAAAACATCACTGATGGCTCTCTCTCTCTCTTTCTTACACACACAAGCAGTCATAGAGGGACAGATCAAAATCAGATATAAAAACATCAGATTTCACACAGAGAGAGAGAGAGAGAGAGAGAGAGAGAGAGAGAGAGAGAGAGAGAGAGAGAGAGAGAGAGAGAGAGAGAGAGAGAGATAGGGGGATAGAACAAAAGCAGAAATGAAAACATCACTGATGGCTCTCTCTCTCTTTCTTACACACACAAGCAGTCATAGAGGGACAGATCAAAATCAGATATAAAAACATCAAATTTCACACATATACACATTTGCATGCACAGAAAGAGAG
>OY992883.1:84015160-84092660 GCA_963921405.1 Cepaea hortensis
AGACTGACCACATCACCCACTCAGAGTTGGTTGGTGTAAACATATAGGACTAGCTCCATATATCAAATATGACTCCATCCATCCATCATGTGCCATGCCGGAAAGCGTGGGCGGTCATGTCTCACCATCTCACTCGATCACCAGAGTCGTGGATCAGCTCCGTGTTTCTGTCTCAACCATGCCACTTGGCCAAGCCATCCAGGTATTTACTTCTCGGTCTTCTCTGGTTTGATTAAAAATAATTCTTTTGCGAAACAATTTTTTTTTTTTTTTTGGGTGTGAAACAGGTGTGAACAGTTCGACTAAAACGTGAACACTTATATAGTCGGTATTCATTTTTATGTTCGACTAATCCGAAAATTCGAGTTAACCAAATTCGACTTATCAGGACTTTTTATACAATGATAAAGAAGGGTAATGGCTGGGACCAAGCCAGTGACGTCGACTTGAGCGAAATTCTACTTATCCGAGTTCGACTTAAGTGGACTCGACTGTATTATTAATGTTATTATTATACTGCTTGAGACCTCTTCTGACATGCAGCCAAATAGTACCTAAGACAAATGATTGCAGTGGTGAGTGGACTAGATATAAATATAGCAGATGAGATTTTCCCAGCCACTACACAGTTATACACAAGAGGCTGCTCAATTTTTAATTTATAGATAACTGCACATGTAGAAATATGTGGCAATGAAATGGCGGACAGGGAAGCTAGCAAAGGCTTAGTTTATTATAACACAATTCCTATGAATACGAGTAAAGATGACAGTAAATCAGCTATTAAACATGAATCATACTTTTATTTCCAAAAAGACCACATAGTCTGTGATCAAAGTTTGAGGGGAAGACATACTTACAAATTGTTCAAATTTCCAACCAGAAATTGTCAGATATTAGATAAACTTAATATTCCTTGTAACTGAATATTAGAGGATATAAATTAGTTGGGCCTAGTATGCTGTAATAGAAGAAAATTGTGAATTATGTCAGAAGCTAAATAATATTGCATACTACTTTCTGGAGTGTTGGAAAATATTTACTACAAAGAAAACTTCTCATAGAATATAGGTCCCACTGGAGTCTATTTATGTCAGTGGAAAAACAAAGAGTTTATGAAAGTTATTAATAATGCCTACTGACTTCCCATTACTGGTCCCCCAAATCAGACTTAATAGTTATTACTATTAGTTAATATTAATCCATCCATCATGTGCCATGCCAGTAAGCATGGGCGGTCATAACTCGCCATTTCACTTGATCACCAGAGTTGTGGATCAGCTCAGTGTTCCTGTCTCGACCATGCCACATGGTCAAGCCATCCAGGTTTTTACTTCTCTGTCTTCCTCTTGGTCTCTTCCCTTGGATCTTGCCAGTTGTCACCAAGTTCTCCAATTGATTTCTTCTCATAACATGTCCAAAAAATGTTGACTGTCTACGTCTAATTTCTCTAATTTATAGAATTCCATAACAGTTGTATTTGAATAATACCAGCCACTTTTCTCAACTGAACTGGTGTCATCAGTCACTACATGCTGAGGGAGATACTTAAGAGGGGATCTGAACACTTATGGCTCTTTAATGTCTATAACAGTAAAATCGCAGCTATTGAGACACCAGGTGTGGGTAGAATCTTGACATTTGCAGATGATGTGCTGGTGTACAGACAGGGCAGAGACAGGGCCAGTCTGGCGAAAGACTTACAGATGGCGGTAAACAGGGTGGCAGAGTGGTGCAAGGATCAGGGGCCATTATAAACCCAGACAAGGCATCGGTTCTGTGTTACTCCTTGGATAACCGGATCGTCAAGGCAGACGTCCCAGGTATTATGTTGAATGGATGTCCTCTTAATCGAGAGAGTAAATTGAAGTACTTAGGTATCACCTTTGACAGGTGTTTGTCTTTTAAGGATCATGTGGAGGCTTTGGTGGTAAGGCTGGTAGGGGTCATAATGCATTGAGGGCTATGGCAGCAACCGGGGTAGATCAGAGGATGCTGTACAGGCTCTTCCAGCAGTTAATAATTTCTGTCACTGAGTATGGTTTGGGGCTACTGACAGTATCAAAGAGCCAGCTTTAAAGGTTGGAGCGCATACAGAATGCTGCCATGCGGTTAATCCTGGGGTGCACAAAGGACACATCAATTATATGCATGAGGCATATCCTGGCGCTACCGACAATGACGGATAGGCATAGGGTCCTTCAGGCCAAATGGTACCTGAGAGTTGCCGCAGACAGGGATCACCCGCTGCATGCAGCAGTGGATATGGTTAAGGGCCATAGACTAAGACGAGGCAGGTCCTGGATAGCACAGGCAGAACTTTCTATAAGTCAGATGTGTGATCTAGAGACCATCAATCGTGAAAGAGAGTGGGTTGAAGTTCCGGAAGACATGACGGACTGGCACAATGTAATAATAACACTGGGTCGTGAGTGCAGAGAATGGGCAGCGGGCCGCACTGAGTTTGAAGTGCAACAGCTGATCCAGAGCAACACACATCAAGGTGACATAGTCATCTACACTGATGGGTCAGTGGTGAGAAACAGACGTAGTGGCTGGGGCTTTATTGCAAAGGCTAATGGGCGAGTCTTGAAAAAGGAGAGTCTGGCATATGAGACTACGACCGCCAGCATGAGAATGGAGGTGGAGGCAGTAACAGCGGCATTTCAGTGGCTAGAGGAAACTACTGCAACATACGTTGTATTCATTACGGATTCAAAGAGTATGCTTAGCAAGGTGGAGAAAGGAATGTTTCGTGTGGAATGGCTCTCGTCGCTTCAGAGGTCACAGATTGTGAGAATTGTATGGGTATTTTGCCCTGGCCATGCGGGTGTACGGGGGAATGAACAGGCTGATAGGCTAGCAGGGAATGCACCTCTTGGTGGAATTTTGCCTATGGACAATGGGGAGGTGGTCGTGTGCTTGTGGGACCAGGTGGAGAAGGCGGAGGAACAGATTGAGAACCCATATGTGGAAAGGATGAGATTGCGGGGGATCGGCAGGGGTTCTGGAAGAATCTCAAAACTGAGAGGGAAGACCAGGAGAACTTTTAATCATATTGGCGATGGGAACGATTAGTAGTATGACTCTTTGCTGGCTGTTGAACGAGGGGACGGAGCACGTATGGGAATGTCCTGAGTGCAGTGATGTGTTCTTGACTCAACTCAACTCAATCGATACGGCACATACGATATCTCGCGACATGTCAACAATGGCGGCTAGTGGACGAAAGCTTGCTACTTTAACTTTAAAAAGAAAGATTGAGCTGTTGGAAGAGGTTGAACATAGTGGGAAGAAGAAAGTGAATATAGCTAGAGAATTTGGTATTCCAACATCGACACTTTCCGGCATTTTAAAGCATAAAGACCACTATAGAAAATTGTTTTTCAAATGTCTAATCGACAGTGACAGACAGCAAGCTAGAACTGCCGCGTGTGGTTTTGTTGATGCTGCCCTTTTAAAATGGTTCACTGTGATTAGATCGGCAATTGTACCAGTAAATGGGCCTTTACTTATTGCGAAAGCAGAAAAATGTGTACGTCTTGGAGGTCAGACAGACTGGAATTGTAATGCTGGCTGGTTGGATCATTTCAAAAAACGATATTGCATTACATACAAGAATGTATGTGGAGAGAAACAGTCAGTCGACGAAACAACGACTCACTCATGGATAGAAGACGTGCTCAGACCTGCTTTAGCTAAATATAATTCTGCGGATGAGGATGACTGTGGGCTGCAAGCACAACCTGTATCGCAGTCAGATATTTTGGCATGGATTAACAAAATTGACATTTACATGATGCAGACTGGATGTTCAGATGATGCACTCTCACCATTTTGTGCCTTTAAACAGGCCATGGGAAGACATTTTCCACAAGTCAAGAAGCAATGCAAAATCACAGACTTTTTCTTTAATTAATTTGGAAATAGTCAAAATTAACCATTTCAACATTTCTGATATAGTATTGCTATTTATTTGTTCACTGTGTTTCCTACGTGGTACAATCATTTTACTCAATGCTACTGTATGGTATTAGTGTAAATTAATGTAAATGTGTGCAGTCTGGATAAGTAGAACTTCTGATAAGTAGAACAAATTCCTTGGGCCCCTGTGACTTCTACTTATCCAGACTCCACTGTAATACTATTACATTACTATTATTACTATTAAATGATTAACACGCAAATATTAATATTAATAGTAATGTCAAAAACCAATGAACAAGTCCTTCAAGAAACAAATGAAGATCGTAAACTGATTAGAGACATTAGATGTAGACAGTCAAAAATTTTTGGGCATGTTATGAGAAGAAATTAATTGGAGAACTTGGTGACAACTGGCAAGATCGAAGGGAACAGACCAAGGGGAAGACCAAGAATTAAATACGTGACATGGTCGAGACAGAAACACGGAGCTGATCCACGACTCTGGTGATCGAGTGAGATGGCAGAACATGACCGCCCACGCTTATCGGCATGGCACATAATGAAGAATGAATGAATGTCAGTTGTCGTTCTCTGTGAGTAGGGGATGAAGGTAGGTGGAAGCGTTTTTCGTAGAAAATTTTCATCGACCATCCAGTGACTTCCGGTTTGTAACCATGCTTGCTTATGACCTCATGTATTCAAAAACAATGTGGCATATGTCACGGGAAACCACTCTAATAAATTCAAAAGTGTTCTGTCTGCTAGGCTTAAAGCGTTTGTCACTTAGAACTTTTTTCTCTTGAAGTTATTAACTTTTTATGATGTTTGGTAAGCTAATTTTGTTTTAACTCATTTTTTTGGGGGGGTCTCTGGTTCTTGTTTAATACATTTTTTAATTCTGCGTTCAATTTTACATATACTTGAAGAGTTTCAACATTAACCTCCTTTTGCTGTGCTTGGGAGAAAATATTCAGCTCAATCATGAAAAAGAGATAGTGCAATCATAACTCAAAATTCAAAATGGCGGCGCCCTGACTATACTAATTACTATAGTGGACCTGTATTTATTTACAATTAGAACTGGCAATTTAACTACTAAAATTAAACAGAATACAAGTTTCATTTGTAGCAGTAATTTATCTGTGTACATGTATAATTCTTCAGCATTTGACATGACTGAAAATAATTTTGAAAGCCAGTTTTCAGACCCGTCTGTAAACCTGTAAGTAACTTTTTTTGTTAGCAGCGCAGCAGTACATAATTATTTAAATTTAAATAAAATACTGTGAAATAAGTTGTGGTTTTTTTAAAAAGTTAGTATTTAATTATTAATTGCTCACTTTTAGATACAGAACAGTGTAATTATAGAACAGAAGTAGAAATCAATTATTATTAGCAAAAGTGACTGCTTAATTTATGCAGCAGTTACAAACTTATTTACTTACATCAATGCATGATATTTAATCAACAAAAGAAAGCTGTCGCAATGCAGTGAGTACAATGTGAGACATTTTCATGAATAGTTCTTTCATTAATGACGAACATTTAACATGACATTTAATATTTAATTAATATAAATAGGCAGCTATTTTTTACTATTAATTAGGTCACAGTATATCCTATCGAAAATTCTTAAAAGTCAAGTGCACTTTTCTCTGAGACTCATGCTTTGTATGATGCTTACGGCAAGCCGCCCTGCGGAAAGAGACTGAGCCATATGGGGTAAAAACCTGGTGCAATGAAGTTGATCCTCTCGCCATCCTATCGAAAGAGGAATGTGACCTTTACTTTCCTTTTACCAAAACGCACAATAAAATATACATCTTGCCACGTTTGTTAGAAATGCGACAGACTTTTAATGAATAATTAACAATAGGCTGCCATTGTTAATTATTAATTAAGTCAAATTACAACCTATCAAAAAATAGATAATATGTCAAGTTAGGCCTTGCCACCCTAGACGCAATGATATATGGTACTATGTCAGTGGTTCTTAACCTTTTTTTACCATGTGTATAGAACGTCATTCCCCCCTTTTCGAACTTCCTCCCTATAAATCTCCCCCCACCCTTACACAGTATACATAAAAATGGAAGCTAAATTTAATAACACATACTAGAACAAGTGTAGACGTCTACATAAAACGTGATTTGTGGGGCTACTTACGTTATAAAACGAATTTCATTAGGGCGAGAAGTACAGAACCGTAAAATTTAGAGGGAAAAACAATATCAAGTAACTGGTTCTTGTATTAATGCGATCTTGAAATAATCTTAATTTCCCCCTCAGGAAACCCTAAAATTCCCCACCGGTTGAGAACCACTGTACTATGTTGTCCGTTTAAAAATAAAAAAGCCACAGTAATAGAAGGCAGAATTTCTCAGCTCCCAATTTATTGGGCCATGATAAGAACTCCCCTATTTCTTCAGATTCCTTTGCACTTCCTGGTAGTAGATCACAATACAAAAATATTAATAACTCCGCTTAGAACTGACGTATAATTTCATTGAGACACCATTGGATTCGTCTTGTCAAGCTGTATCGAGGTGTGATGGTTTTATAAGTAAAAACTTTTACCAAATTTTTTAAATAGTATCTATATATGCTAACATTAATGTCTTGGCTTAGAACTGACGTACAGTCTTGAATGAGGTACCATTCGATTTGATTTTTCAAGAGGTACCCAACTAAGAAACCACCACATTATCTTCCCAAGATTTCATGGCGACACACATTTCAGAAATAGTGAACGACGTTAATGGCTGTCTTAGGACATCCTCATCCGGTAGGGACAGTCATGAGCCACAGATGACACCAGACCGTCATCCAGCTACTGATGGCAAAACTAAAACTATAACTAAACTAAATAAATTTAGAGTAGGAACATGGAATGTTAGGACATTAAATGAGCTAGGAAAGTAAAACAATGTTCTAAGAGAAATAGAAACATGAAAATGAATATACTAGGCATAAGTGAGACGAGATGGAAGGGATCTGGCAAAATTATAACCGACAAACACACAATAATTTATTCTGGGAGGGGGGGGGGAGGGGGGGGGGGGGGGACACACACATGAAAAAGGTGTAGGAATAATATTTGATGAAAAAACAGCCAAATCTATGAATGGATACTGGTGTATTTCAGATAGAGTTATAATGGCCAAAATCAAAGGCAAACCAATAGATATAAATATTATACAAGTATATGCACCAACAACAAGCAGTAGTGATGAAGAAACAACACTTTTACGATGAAATAGAAATGGCAATAGCTCAAATTGGATCACAAGAAATAAAAATAATACTGGGAGATTTTAATGCAAAAGTAGGAAAGGGAAAAATAGAGGATATAGTGGGGAATTACGATTTAGGTACAAGAAATGAACGAGGAGAGAAACTAATAGAATGGGCAAATATTAATTATATGATAATTGGAAACACATGGTTTAAACACTATAAAAGACGACTATACACATGGAAAAGCCCTGATATGAAAATACGCAACCAAATTGACTACATACTTATTAATAAAAGATTTAGAAATGCATTAATTAATGTAAAGACAATGCCTGGTGCTGACAGTAATAGTGATCATGTACCACTATGTGGACAAATAAAAGTAAGATTAAAGAGAGGGAAAAAAATGGTTAAGAACATGAGACTTAATAAAGAGGTTCTGAAAGTAGATAAAGAAATTCAAGAACAATACAGAGTGACTGTGAAAAATAGGTACAATGCAAAAGCTAAAATACAGAGTATAAATGAACAATGGGAAATGTTAAGGGACTCCATTCATCAAAATAGCAAAGAAATATTACTGGAGAGGAGCCAGAAAGCTAAGAAAAAATGGATGAATGAAGAAATCTTAATGCTGATAGACAAAAGGAAACAGAATAAAAATGACAAACAAGAGGCTGCTAAGATAAATAAAGAAATAAGAGATAAATGTGTGAAGGCAAAAGAAAGTTGGCTAAACGAGCAATGCAAACAAATTGAATTAAATTCCATTAAAGATCAAAAAAGTATGCACAGACAAATCATGAGCTCACAGAAAGAAAAATAAGAATAAATACAGGGTGTTTGAAATTAAAAACAGGAAAGATATTATTGGAGGAAGATGCTATAATGAAGAGGTGGAATTAGTATATAAGAGAATTATATAATGGAGAAAGGGAAGAATTAGAAGAAAGTAACTTAGAAGGCCCACCTATTCTAAAAGAAGAAGTCGCTGATGCTATGAAACATATGAAGAAAGGAAAAACAGCTGGGGGAGATGAAATCACAGTAGAAGAATTAGAAGTATTGGGAGAATTTGGGGTAGATATATTAACCAAAATGCTGAATATTTACAACAGTGGATATTTACCGAGCTATATGCTAAAATCTGCATTTATAGCAATATCAAAGAGACCAGGAGCAATTGAATCTGAAGATTTTCGTACAATTAACCTCATAAACCATGTCACTTAGCTTCTACTCAGAATTATAATGAGAAGAACAAGAAAATAAAATAAAAATGGAAATTGGTGAAGAACAGTATGGTTGTATTGAAGGAAAGGGTACAAACAATGCAATATATATATATTACGAACACTAATAGAAAGGTCAATAGAGAAACAGAGGGACATATATTTATGCTTCATAGATTATACTAAGGCTTTTGATAAAGTAAAACATGATGAACTGATTAAAGTGTTGGAAGATATCAACATTGATGGGACAGATTTAAGAATAAAGAATATTTACTGGAACCAAGTAGCAGCAATTAAAATGGGAAATAAAGAGGGTAGTTATGAACAGATAAAGCTAGGAGTACGACAGGGGTGTGTCTTGTCACCCGATCTCTTCTCCCTATATAGCGAAGTAATAATGAGAGAGATCAAAGAGAAGCCAGGAATACTAATCGGAGGATATAATATAAACAATATACGCTATGCAGATGACATAGTATTGGTGGCGGATAATGCAACAGACCTACAACAATTATTGGACATTGTAGTATCAGAGAGTGCACAGAAAGGACTCTCCTTGAATATCAAGAAAACAGTAACAATGGTGATATCAAAGAAAATGGGGACATCAAAATGTGACATAGAAATAGAAGGGGAAATTCTCAACCAAGTGGATAATTTTAAATACCTAGGGGCACTTACAACATCAGATGGAAGATTTACAACAGAGATTAAGAGCAGAATAGGGCAGGCAAATGCCACATTTCAGAAAATGAAGAGCATCTTATGCAATAAGTCGCTATCAATGAATGTAAGAAAGAGAGTGCTAAAATGCTATATAGAACCAGGTTTGCTGTATGGCAGTGAATCTTGGAATGTAAATGAACAAATTAGGAAGAACTTAGAAGCAACAGAGATGTGGTTTTTAAGACGAATGTTGCGAATTCCTTGGGCTCCCAGAGTAACTAACAATTAACAACGACTGCCTGAAAGAGGCTAATGAAACTAGAACACTATATATACAACAATAAGAAAGAGACAAACAGCTTTCTTTGGTCATGTGACGAGAAGAGAGGCACTGGAGAACATTGTGACAACTGGAAAGATTGAGGGGAAGAGAGGCAGAGGTAGACCAAGAGAAATGATGCTGGACGGGTTGAGACGGTGGCATGGAGGAATATCATCAGCAGAGTTGACCCAGAACACCAAAGACCGAGATCTGTGGAGAGCCATGAACGCCTACGCCAGCCGGCACGGCACCTGATGATGATGACCCAACTAATTCAACTATGCAGCTTGTCTAATTCAATTGAAAATTTAAATCTACAAAATGTTACTAAAATGCCTATATTAGCGTGAACCATCAGTACTGTAAGCATACTTTAACCGAAAGCCATTTTTCCGCGCTTGCGCAGAAGGGTTTCGTCGTGTCGACACATCATTGACTATTAACATACGTTTTGTATATCTCATTGGATATATTTAAATAACTCGTGACAATAACGAATTACCATCTCCGCTTCCGGTAAAATGGCCAGTCTAATCATTGTGCATATAGCCGGTGGTTAGATTTGAAATTGTCTTTGAGATAATTTCACTATTTGGCATACCATAAATAATTAATAATATTTTTAGTACAAATTATAGATATTCGTTAATTTTAGTTGCATTTTAGAATTGTGCATGCAAAGATACATAAATTTGGAAAGTTTCATTTAAATATATGGGTGCTTGCTGGTAGAAAAAAATTAGTTTTGCGGACATGATAAATTCCTCTTTGTGATTGTAAATCCACATTGTCGGCACGCAATAAAAATTTTTTTAGTACACATTATAGATATTCGTTAATTTTAGTTGCATTTTCGAATTGTGCATGCAAAGATACATAAATTTGGAAAGTTTCATTTAAATATATGGGTGCTTTTTGGTAGAAAAAAAATTTATGAATTAATAATTATTTTTGCGGACGTGATTAAATTCTCTTTGCGATTGGAAAAATAAATAAATCCTTTTTATAAAAATATATGTACTTTCTCATTATATAAAGATATCATCTCTTATTATTATATGAATGCATGTAATTATTAAATATTAATTTTACATAAATTTATTTAGAATTTGACTGACTATCATGGCAAGGACTGCTGATGATCTCAGATCCCATCTATCTGCGTTCGAAGGAGGATATCCTATAAGTACAGGATACATTGTCCGCCTGCTGGTTGTGGACAGTTGTTCTGTACCTGATGTGTTAGGAAAAGTCCAAACCATTGTGGCGACAAATGATCCAGGGAAAGACATATTTTTGCCGACATATTAAATCCCTCTTTGACTTTGCCTTTGGCTTTGGAAATCCAAAATGTCGGCACACGTCTGTGTACAAAATTAACTGTTTTTAGTGCAGGTAATAGACAGGCATTAATTGTAGTTGGATTTTCACATTCTGCATCCAATTCTAAGTATATCTGGAAAGTTTTATTGAAATACAAGCTCAACTTTGGTAGAAAAACATATTTTTGCCGACATATTAAATTCCTCTTTGACTTTGCCTTTGGAAATCCAAAATGTCGGCATGCGTTTCACTTTTTAAAACGTGCAATTCTTCTTCTTCTTCTTCTGCGTTCATCCGGAGTTTTTTTCGTATGTGATTGCGTTGTGCCCGTTTACAGCAGAGCTGCGTTCTTGCGCTGTTAGGCTGACACATCCGACTTCTGCGGGCATTTGTTGACCGGGTTAACCTTCCCGGAAACGTGCAATTCGAACTACTACCTTGTGAGCCAATCTCTTTAATTAATGACAAATGTTTAAATGTTTGCATAAAGGAGAAATCTTTTTTTAGAAAAATATAATTTCTCATTATATAAAAACTGTCATTTACTGCCAATATAGTACCTTGCGGTGTATAGCAGAGGGGTCTTTGAGCCTGAGGAATAAGGGCCGCCTGGCTAGTGCAGTCGCCGCGAACTGTGCAGGTTAGGATTTTCTTTTTGCCCCCGACAGAAAAAAATCCGACACCTTACCGAGGGATCGAACCCGGGCCTCCCGAATGAGAGTCCGGTGTTCTAGCCTCTCGGCCAGCCGCTCCTCCTCTCATTATATAAAGATATCTATAGCATGAACCATCAGATTTTAAATTTGAGTATTTACTAATGGGACCACCACCGAAAGATAGGCCTTGAGAAACCGAATCTAATGGTACCAAGATGTTGCATGTATGTCAATTAGAAGTGAAGATATGCAACTTTGAGTGTCGTGATCGTAAACACAGAAATTAATTAATATAACTACTAATTAGCGGCCATTTTTATATGCTAATTAGGTAACATTGCATACTATCTAAACAGGATATAACACATATCGTGTGTTGCACAATTCCGCAGAATACAAGATACAACTTGCCAGGGTTTAAAGCTAATATAAAGAATGCTCGTGGTAATTAATTAATATAACTACTAATTAGCGGCCATTTTTATATGCTAATTAGGTAACATTGCATACTATCTAAACAGGATATAACACATATCGTGCGTTGCACAATTCCGCAGAATACAAGATACAACTTGCCAGGGTTTAAAGCTAATATAAAGAATGCTCGTGGTAATTAATTAATATAACTACTAATTAGCGGCCATTTTTATATGCTAATTAGGTAACATTGCATACTATCTAAACAGGATATAACACATATCGTACGTTGCACAATTCCGCAGAATACAAGATACAACTTGCCAGGGTTTAAAGCTAATATAAAGAATGCTCGTGGTAATTAATATAACTACTAATTAGCGGCCATTTTTATATGCTAATTAGGTAACATTGCATTATATATAAAAATAGATGACATGAGCGGTTAGGCTTTGCTACACCGATCGCAATGATGTATGGTTGCTAGGATATTCGTGTATGGTTGCTAGGATGTTCGTGTATGGTTGCTAGGATGTTCATTTAAAAATAAACAAGCTAGACAAGTAAGAACATAAATTTTGATAACTTCTGCTATGACCTTGGTTTGGACACGAAAAAAAGATGCCCGGAGGAGATCTTTTGTGTCAATTTCTGCGTTAATGACCACGACACTCAAAAGTTGCATATCTTCGCTTCTAATTGACATACATCCATCATCTTGGTACCATTAGATTCGGTTTCTCAAGGCCTATCTTTTGGTGGTGGTCCCATTAGAAAATACTCAAATTTAAAAATCTGATGGTTCACGCTACCTATATTATATTATTTATTTTAATTTAAATATTTTATATTTATATATGATATATCACATCGCAATTCTAGTAAAGTTTTTATCACAATTTCGCCCATTATGTTTACTTTACGTACCCATAAAATAACGTTAAACAACATCATTAATGTCCTTGTAATCATGTCCTGTTATCTAATATACGAAACGTTGACGCCGATTGATGATTGTTGTCAAACAGTTAGTATTATTAAATAAACAGTTCCAAGGAACTTTGAGTTTTTTTTTCAAAGTTGGAATTTTCCTGCCAAAAGACGTTTGTGAGTATCATTACCGCTATCGTCATTATGGTATCTCGACTTGCTATTGTCACTTCTGTGTACAATTTATGATGTAGAAATTATTTTTCTTATTATTATTACTTTCCTTCTTCTTAACATTTAGATATCTAAGGTTAATTTATGTTATTTAGTATGTTTTCCATCGCTTTTCGGCCTTTTGGCTAAGATCAAAGTGTAGCATCTGCACTTGCCTTCTGGCTAAGATCAATGTGTAGTATCTGTTGCCTTTTGGCGAAGATCAAGGTGTAGCATCTGTACTTGATCTTGCCAGGGCCAGCAGCAGAGGCGGTCATCCAAATGACACATTGGGACGTGAGGACCTGATGTGGTGGCTCTGGTCCCTGGGGGAACCGCGAGTCCTTATTTAAAAACAAAATACAGTCCAGTGCTATTAGACGTAGCATGGTGGACCACGCTTGAGTTCAAAGCTAGCGAAAAACAAAATCTGGCAAAAGTCTGCCTTTGCAATTCTTGTTCTAATCTATTCCGGACATTTTCGGTTGGAACTTATAACTGTTTCAAGACAGTTGTACCAATTAGTATTAGCCTGTTTACAGTGTTTCAATTTACTTGCACGTTACATTGTGGTATTTCTATCCACTTGGAGACTACCGTAACTGCTGTTTCCTCACAATCTAAATCTAACACTTCTTCTTCTTCTTCTTCTTCTTCTTCTTCTTCTTCTTCTTCTTCTTCTTCTTCTTCTTCTTCTTCTTCTTTTTCTTCTTCTTCTCCTTCTTTTTCTTTTTCTTCTTCGTCTTTCGCTTCTATCCCCCATTGAGGCATAGACCTGCAACCAACTCACTCTAAGTCGTCCTATCCTTACCTATCCAATGCAGCTGTGTCCATGTCCTCCCAGTAAAGTTCATCTTTGCCTTTAATTCTCTTTTCCATGTGTTTGGGGTCTTTTACTATTTCATTAGTTTTCTTGTTTGAGCCAAGGAAGTGTCTAGTTCTGTGCTCAGGTTTTATTATTGCGTGTCCTATTCAGTGCCATCAGCTCTTGATTCATTTGAATTTTTTAAGCCTCTCTCTCTCTCTCTCTCTCTCTCTCTCTCTCTCTCTCTCTCTCTCTCTCTCTCTCTCTCTCTCTCTCTCTCTCTCTCTCTCTCTCTCTCTCTCTCTCCATGAGCTCTACATTGGTGATTATGCCATAGCATTTCAGTCCCACTATTCTGCGCAGGTACCAATAAACGAATGTTTATAATTTATTGGTAATTCTTTAAATCGTTCTCCATATTTTTGATTCATAAGGTATCATTGATTTAACATTGAAGTTGAATATTCTAAGTTTGGTGCTACGTTCAATTTCTTTTGAATTACATAAATTGCACAATGTCATGAAAGCTTCCCTTCCCTTTTGTTTTACTATTAGTATTTTCATACATGTGTATATTTTTCCACCTTCGTCTACTTTGCTACCTGAAAAGATGTATGATTTCGTCCCCTCTTGATGATGTTACACTAAGGGAGGTGGATTGTCATTAGATTGGTTTAATCTCATTATCCAAAACAATGTATTCCTTAATAAATTTGAACACAGAAGCCACACAAAAAATGGGTTTCACAATGTATTATTATTGCCTGACATATTTCGCTGCATCTCGTCAGGTACATACTGCAAAGATATATCATACGAAGTGAACAGGTGCATCATATTTTGGCTGACAGACATAACACCCACACAGTCTCTGATACCATTCGAATGTGGAGCATGTGCTATTCCCATGGCAACTCCAGAGTCACTATGAAGTAATTATGTCTGGATAAACCGGGTTTTGTTGTTTGTCCATCAAGAATGATGATGACCATTCATTTCATCCAATGGGGGTTGAAAGTATGGAGCCGTGAGTTCGAAGATGGCTGATAAGGCCTATTTTGGCTCGAAATGATCTTTGACAATGTGGGCAAAGAATGCTTGATGTTCCAGAGGGAGGATCTCCTGCAGTGGTTTTTCGTCCAGTCTTTTCTTCAAAGCTCTTGCAGTCCTGGCTGCTTCACAAGTGACTGCACCCTTGCGTAACGTTGTACGCCACGAATTTCGGTCTTTGGCAGCAGTCTCCCAGGTGTCAAGATGAATTCCAAAAGTTTTCAGTGAGATTTTCAGAGTGTCTTTAAAGCGTTTCCTTTGGCCGCCTTGGGAGCATTTACCACAACGCAGCTCGCCGTAAAAAAAAAATCGTTTAGGGAGCCTGTGATCTGGCATGCGAGTTAAGCGACCAGCCCAGCGAATCTGATTCTTCATTAGTAGAGTGAGGATACTGGGCATAGACGCTCTTTCTAGAACTTCAGTGTCTGGGATTTTATCTTGGCATTTAATCTTCAATAGCTTCCTAGGGCAGACTGTGTGGAAGTGGTTTAATTTCCTAGCGTGTTGTTGATAAGCAGTCCAGGTTTCACAAGCATATCATCATCATCATCATCATTGGCATATTGCCGTCTTGACAGACGATAGTTTGTGCTTTAAAAAGGCATAATAACTTTTACCTAAGGCGGTAGCGAATGTGACTGATAAGGCCAATTTGCGCTGTAAATGTCCGTTCACAGTGGGTGCATGTGAACACGTTGTCATTTCCACCACCATGCACCATCTTACGTCTCAAACTCTCGGTGTGTGACTTATCTGCAATAATTTTCTCCTTTGTCTTTATTCCATTTCTGATGTTTGCCCTCCATGCAACACGTTCAGCGGCGACTTGCTCCCAATGTGCATTATCAATGCCTGTATCAATCATGTCCCGCTTACACACATCTTTGTATCGTAGTAGAGGCCGACCCTGCGATCTCTTACCCATCTGTAATTCACCAAAAAAAAGATGTCCTTTGGTATTCTACCATCATCCATCCTCCTAAGATGTCCTATCCATCTAAGTCTACAAAGACTGAGCATGGAATAAACTGTCACACAACCTGATCTTTCCAATACTTCAGTATTTGTGATTTTGTCTTGCCACTTAATACCAAGAATTCTTCGCAGACACCGCATATGAAAGCTGTTTAAACGTTTCTCTTGGTGTGAGTAAGTTGTCCAGGTTTCACTGCCATAAAGAAGAGTACTAAGGGCACAGGCTTGATAGACAAGGACTTTTGTTTTTGCAGTAAGCTTCCTGTTCTCCCAGACTCTTTTTCTTAACCTGTGCATTGTTGTTGCTGCCTTACCAATCCGGATGTTGATTTCCTGATCTAGGGATAATTTGCTATTTACCACTGATCCTAGATATGTAAAATGGTCTACCATCTCTAGTTCGGCGTCGTCAATAAAGATTGATGGTACCAAATGTGCACCTTCACAAGCATATAGCAGTGTGGATAATACAACTGTTTTGTAGACTTTCAGCTTTGTTTGCAGGCATATTCCATTTCTGTCCCATATTCTTGTAAGTCTGCCAAAGGCTGCGCTGGCCTTGGAGATTTTTGCATTCACTTCGTCATCAATTGTGGCAGCTTGTGACACAGTGCTGCCAAGATAGGTGAATTTGTCCACAACACTTAGTCTATGACCATTCACCTTGATATTCGGCACGGTGTGATTATTCCCTGGAGCTGGCTGGTACATAACTACAGTCTTCTCTAAGTTGAAATTGAGCCCAAAGTTGGCACAGGCATATGAGAAAGCTGAAACGTTATGTTGCATATCCGCCTCTGATTTGGTATATAGAGCGCAGTCATCAGCAAACAGGAGCTCTGACGGTGTCGCTTCTAGTTTTGGTGTTAGCTTTCAGCCTTCTGAGATTGAATAACTTTCCATCCATGCGGTAGTTGATGTCTATTCCAGTGTCATTGTTCTCGAAGGCATGCGTCACCATAGTTGAAAACATGAGGCTGAAAAGTGTTGGTGCCAGGACACATCTTTGATTAACTCCATTGGTGACAGGAAAGGGCTCAGACAGTTTACCATTTTCCTGAACTCTTGTCTGCATACCATTATGAAATATCCGCACTATTTGGACAAACTTTCGTGGACAGCCATATTTCACCATAATCTTCCACAGTCCTTCTCTGTTGACTGTATCAAAAGCTTAGGCAAGGTCTTTGAAAGTGGAGAACATTTCGAAGTTCTGTTCCTGACATTTCTCTTGCAGCGAAAATCATGTCAACAATTCCTCGTTCTTTTCTGAAGCCACATTGACTCTCAGGAAGAAAACCTTGATCGAGATGGGCCGTGAGGCGATTGAGAAGAATTCTGGCGAGTATCTTCCCTGCAATTGAGAGCAAGGAGATGCCTCGGTGGTTGTCACAGGTTTACTTTACGTTTGTAAAGGTGGACTATTGACGCGTCCTTAAAATCTTGTGGTATGGTCTCGCTCATGTTTGTAAAGACTTGGTGAAGCTGCTCTATTAGAACCGGCCCACCTGCCTTGTATATCTCTGCTGGGATGGAGTTAGGACCAGGCGCCTTGCCGCTGGAAAGTTGCTGGATGGCTTTGTTTACTCTCACTATGGTTGGCAGGTCATCAAGTGTATCATTAGTAGGAACTTGAGGAAGGCAGTTGATGGTTTAATCATCGAAGAAGGAAATTGCATTTAAGATGTTGCTAAAATGCTCTGCCCAGCGTTAAAGGATTTCTTTCTTATCGGTGACCAATGGTCTCCCATCTGCACTGAGGAGGGGAACTATGCCCGGTGATGTGGACCGCTTTCAGTGAGTCGTAGATTTTCATATTCATGCCTTGAATTTAATCAGCTTTGTTGCTCAGCCAAGAGTTCCGCATGCGCCAAAGTTTCTGTTGCACTACTCTCCGAATGTTATTGAAGGCATCTTTTTTTTTTTTTTTTTTAAATATATATATTCACTTCGGGTCATTCAAATATGCCTCGAGGATAAGATGTTTCTCGGCCAGCAATTGGTTGATGTCTTCGGAATTTTCATCAAACCAGTCTTTATGCTTTCGGGGGGGGGGGGGGGGGAACCTAGGATTTCCATAGCATTGTTGTAAATTATGTCCTTTAGGGATCTTCACTCTGTTTCCGCATCCTGTTTAGCTGCAGCATTGGGCTTGAGGCGGTCTTCCAACATATTTTCAAACGACAGCTGCATTTTTTGCTGTTTAGGCGGGTGGCATTTTTGTTGGGGGGGGGGGGAGGGGGTGCATTTTTACCCCTTGAGGACGCCGTGGTGGTTTGATGTGTATATTTATTTTCGAGATAATGAGTCGATGGTTGCCACATAGCGGTCACACCACCAAATGTAAATTGGGATATTCCCAGACAAGTCACAAAACTAGATGTCCATTTGAAACTAAGGCCGACGTGGACATCGTCGTAGGACAGCAACGGGGGACGCTTCAAGAGAGGACATGAGGTCAGCGGTGTTTTCTTAGGGCTCCGTGTTAGAAAGGATATGATCTGGTCGACGCAGTCTTTTTAGTGAACGAGGAATTCGTCTGTTGTCTCGCATTCATACCATGATCGGACCGAGACAGGAATAACCTCTAGACGAATAAAACCAGCTTGCGAAATCCTTGTGAATAGAGCGATGGCAGAAAATAGAAGCTGGGTCTGTATAGTTATATAACCGCCCGTCCCCGTATTAGGGGCAGGTTATTTGTACAACCGCGTTCTGTGTATTCTGAAAGAGAATCTAAATAAAGGATCTCTATAATTGCATCTGTTTTCTCAAGGTGAGCTGTTTTATTATTGTTGCCGAAGTTACGAGCTGTTGTAAGTTTTGACATTGAGATGCGGTCGCATGTGTCGAGACAATGGTCTGTCCAACATTCGGCACCACACATGGATTTTGTCACCGGAACGTCTTGTCTGTCACTCCTCCTGACGATGACATAGTCAATGAGGTGCCAGTGTTTCTAGTGAGGGTGCTTCCACGATGTCCTATTTCTCGTGGCAAGACGGAAAATTGTGTTGGTGATCAGGAGATCGTGTTCGGCACAAGTCTGAAGGAGGAGGAGTTTATTGCTGTTACAATTTCCTACTCCGTACTTTCCAATGATATCACTCCAAGAGGCGGTGTCCTTGCCTACTCTGGCATTGAAGTCCCCAAGGAGTATAAGTTTGTCTCCTTTGGGAGCAGATATTAATACTCTGTGCAGGTCCTCATAGAACTTGATTTTAACGCCATCTTCATTCATTGGTCACGGTTGGTGCGTAGACACTCACGATGGTTGCATGCTTCTTTCCTTTCGGCAGGGGTAACTTGATGGCCATAAGCGTGTCATTTATAGCCTTCGGAAATTCTTCTAGTTTGCCAACTTAATGGCAAATCCCACACCGGATTGGCGTCTTTCCTCACTTTTCCTTTCACTCCAGAAGAATGTGTAGCTGGCACCTACGTCACAGATTTTGCCTTCTACTGTAAGTTGCGTCTCGCTCAAGGCTGCAATGTCGATGTTGTACCTGCCCAGCTCTCTCCCAATCAGTGCTGTTCGTTTCTCTGGGCCCGTCGCACCGTCTCTATGGAGTAAGGTGCGTAGATTCCAAGTTCCGATTGTCAAGGAAATATGGTTTGCTATTGTAGCTTTACCTGTTTTTACTTTATTTGTATGTCGACCGCAGTATAGGGTACCCACCAACCGCGGCTGGCTGGTTAGGTAATGATGGAGCAGACAATGTTTAGGGCACCTTTTCTAGCAACTTCCACATACTATGGAGGTGAGCAGTGCTTTCCTAAAGAGGGTGCTCAGGCGGTTGCCAAATGCCACTGCTGCTCCGGTCAGTAGAAGACGACCATATGGCCTGAGCCGCCTGTGTGCAGGTCTGCGACTACGGCTGCCAGCGTACTCACGCCTGTCTCTTCGCCGCTCGCCCATCGCCACAGGTCTTGAAGGTGACATGTGAAGATGGATGAAGAATAACTTGCGCGATGAATTGGATTAAAGTGAGGAAGAGTTGCGCAATTCGTCGACCTCACTCTCCCGCCTGAGTCCATCTGAGTCCAGTGGCAAGACAAGTCACGACCAATGGAGTCGAATACAGGTACGGTGAATGACCAGGGCGCTCTACGTGCTCATTACGTTCCACAACACTTTGCAGGTAAGCGCCGTCTTGCCTGTTGAATCAGGAATGATTTCTTCCGCACAGTCTGCCGAGTCCTGTCTTCCCATGCTAGGTAGGCATTACCCTAGTTCACCGATTGGTTTGACAACAAATCGGCTACCTACGCCTGGTTTAGCCAGCCTGTCACAGCTGTTGCCGGGGCGGGGGGGGGGGTGTTAGTGGCCGCTGTCGCATGCTGACAGCTACTAGGAGCCACAGGCGTGAGCTGGATGTCACCGGGTTTTAGAATCTAATGGCCGAGACCTCGGCATCCTTTTTCTGTTTTACTTAACATCTTTGTATTCCGCAGTAACACTACATTTAATCTCGAGCGCATTATGCCCATCGGCTACATTGACTCCTCAGAAAATTCATAACGATGTTAAATTGTTACACAATATGAGTAAATTTGCTTAACTGTGGTAAAGCTGTCGACATGTTTAGGAGTCTCTATGGCGAAGTGGTCAAGCCGCTTGACTCGGGCTCCGAAGGTTGTGGTTTCGATTCCGGGCCGCGTCCTTCGGTTCACAAGTTAAATTTTTCGGAGACCCCTGTGGGTCGTCGCTAGAGCTGCAGAGTTAGTGCTTTGTGCAACGCTTTCCGCGCTGCGTAATGAGACTGAGCCATATGGGATAAAAATGAAGTCGACTCTTTTTCGACTTTTTGTCGACACGTAACAATATAAAAAGTTGAAGCATAGAGCAACTTTACAAAACAATTACGGAGAAAAGAACGTTGATGCGACAAACCTTCAATTGCAAACAAACACAAGAAAACATAAAGTTAGTTAGTTGAAGATCCTTTAAAGTCACCTCCAGCATTTGTTTTGCTGTTGTCTCTTGGCAAGTTTACGTTCAGTAGTTTGCTATTGCTTTCTGAACTACCGGCACTCATACCATTTTATTTTTTTTTTAATCATTTCATAATTTTAAAACGCAAGGCTGTCTGCTCCCAAATCGCCCGCAGCTGTTTCGAAAGCTGTTGCGGAATTACGAACTGCGAACTAATCTCTTCGCCACTCTTTTTATTATGTTATTATGTTTTAAGTTAGTCACTGAAGTGTAATATCTTGAATGTGTTTCTTGTGTTTGTTTAATGTTCGCTGATGAAGACTTATCGCCGCAACGTCCTCTGCGTTCTCTAATTGTGTTTCATACAGCTGCTCTATATTTCATGTTTTTATACTGTTAGAGAAAGCAATGGCAAATTACCGAAAGTAAACATTCTTAGTAAATGACAAACAGCCAAAACTGATGGGGTTAATTGATTCGTCCTGTAAAAGGACATGCCAACTAAAATACTGTTGAAATGTTTTAACGCACGAACGATGTCAGTTATAATACCCTAGTGTAACCGGAATGACGGTGTGACTCTTTGGTTTCAGAAAGCAGTTTCAGAAGAAGGCGACCACAATTTTGTGATGAATGTTTGAAAAGTGAAGTTTTCTACCACTGTAAGCTTGATGTGTATTTTATTTTAATCACCATTGGACGAGCGCGATATGCCCGTAGATAAAATGTCGAATGTTGTGGGGGATATTTGTATTTTTACGTTTGAAATTATGTATTTTGGGACCAAATACATAGCTGTAATTTAATTATGTAAAAACAACTCACTGAGTTAGTTTTTAAGTTTACAAATTACATAATTATAATTAAATTACAGCTATGTGATTTTGGTGTTACGAGATAGCGCCTTTGATTTTAGTAGATATAATCATATATAGACAATATTTAAAAATTGCGTATTTTACTTACGAAACCATCATCTTTGGATACAACTTGACAAGATCAAGATGAATCCAGTGGTATCTCAACGATTCTATACGTCAATTCTAAGCGGAGTTATTAATATTTTTGTGTCATGGTCTACAACCAGGAAGTGCAAAGGAATCTGAGTAAAATGAAAACATCTGATCGTGGCCTAGTAAAAAGGGAGCTAAGAACATTCAATTTTGCTTTCTGTTACTGTGGCTTGTTTATTTAATTACTAGCTGCCCGGCCCGGCTTCGCCCAGGCTCTGGCGGGGATCTATCTATCTATCTATCTATCTATCTATCTATCTATCTATGTATCTGTCTGTCTGCTTGTCTGTCTGTCTGTCTGACCCGGTCCGGTTTCGCCCAGCCCCTGGCGGGGAGCGTCTCATTAAATTCATATAAGTAGTCATTATACATTCAAATACATTCTCTAAGCGTACAGAGTATGCGTTCAGCCCCTGGGCCCTCGCAGCTAATTTATTGGTTGCAGCTAGAAAATTTCATTTAATGTTAGGATTATTTAGTTTTTTAAATGTTGACGTATAATTTTTAAGTTATGGTCGAACACCAGATTTGATGTCTAACGTAGTGCTTTTTGATAAACAATAATTTTTGTTTTTCTGTCTGGTGCGTACACAAATAAATCCGAAGGTTTTCCAACGCGTGAGCAGGCCACATATAGCTGTCCATGTGTGAAGCACGGATTTTCCAAATTTAGTCCACACACTTGTAGCGATTGTCCCTGTGCTTTGTTGATCGTCATGGCAAATGCAAGTCGCACCGGAAACTGCAGGCGTTTGACTTCGAATGGCATGTCTGTTGGAATCATTGGGATGCGAGGCAACAGTACATCAAAGGATAGGCTTCTTCTTTTTTAGACCAAAAAAAAAAAAACCTGCATTTTAACAGGCGTGGTGCGTGTAAGGTATGCATAAGGTATGCACACCCACAACATTGAATGAAAAATGTGATGTTGACACACACGCGGCCAACTTTTTTTTAAAAACAAAAACAAAATCAAGAATATACCCATTTAATTATGTACTGACCTTCTCTCTGCCAAGCGAACGGAAAAAAACAAATGCTTCGATTACTTCAAAAGTTCCACTCCGAAAAAAGTACAGAAATAAAATTCTAACGTATCTAATCTAAAATAAATCCATTATTTTTAATGAACACTGGTTTTAAAAACATAAAAAGATGTGTTAGAAAATTGTCACTATTTAAATAGATGCATTACTTTTATAAAAATTATGAAAATGCCTTAAAGATTATATCATTATTTATTATAACTCATATGCCTGTAAATAACTATAGACAAAAAGTTTATAAATCTTTGAAAACAATGCAACAATCTATACATAAAATAATAGTGATGTTATTAAAAGTTATGACCCTTGAAATAACTTTTCTTATGTTAAGTCCCCTTGATGGAAACGATAAATATTAGCTGCCCAGCCCGGCTTCGCCCAGGCTCTGGCGGGGATCTATCTATCTATCTATCTATCTATCTATCCATCCATCCATCCATCCATCCATCCATCCATCCATCCATCCATCCATCCATCCATCCATCCATCCATCCATCCATCCATCCATCCATCCATCCATCCATCCATCCATCCATCCATCCATCCATCCATCCATCCATCCATCCATCCATCCATCCATCCATCCATCCATCCATCCATCCATCCATCCATCCATCCATCCATCCATCCATCCATCCATCCATCCATCCATCCATCCATCCATCCATCCATCCATCCATCCATCCATCCATCCATCCATCCATCCATCCATCCATCCATCCATCCATCCATCCATCCATCCATCCATCCATCCATCCATCCATCCATCCATCCATCCATCTATCTATGTATGTTCGGCCCGTTCCCGTTAAAAATATAGATAGAATAGAAGAATAGATAGAAAATTTGATTGGAAGAGATCTATCTAAGTTGGCTCCCGTTCCCGACTATCTGTCTGTTTGTCAGTCTGTCTATCTGTCTGTCTATCTGTCTGTCTGACCTGGCCCGGCTGCACCTCATTTAATTCATATAGATTTCTATAGCCAGGGGACTTAACTTAAGATATAACAATGCTACTAAAAGTTATATCCCTTTTTTATATGTTTTTATATTTTCTTATGTTCAGTCATGTAATTACAAAATTTAATTTTAGGAATGTAATAGCTGATAGCTGATAGATAAAACTATCACAGTTGGTTGCACAAGAATGAAAGGTTGGACCGTTCGCGAACGCATAAAGGACGGACATACATACATACATCAACGATTTTTATATATATAGATACAAGTACACAGATAAATTACTGCTACAAATGAAACTTGTTTAGGAGGTTCGATCATGATTTTAAAATCGAAGTGTCTATTCATAATGCACTATGTATAAAGTATTCCTTTATACATAGTTAACTGTCCCAGCTGGTCATGTGATTTGCCAAGTCACGTGACTTAATGTAAGTGTGTGGCTATATTATACATTTTTGTTGATTTGAAAACGTGTCCTCAATAGCATAGTTGATAGTGTCTCGCCTGATGGGTGGGAGCTCGAGGTTCGTTTCCTTGCCGGACAATTTTTTTTTTTAATTGTTAAGCAATTAATTGCGTGAAAGTCAAATGTCAATCGTTCGTTTCCTTGCCGGACAATTTAAAAAAAAAAATCCCACAGCATGTAGCGGCTAACGACACCATGCGTGCCAAATTCTTAACCCTTTGAAAATAAAGATTTTCGTTCGTTCGTTAGAGTGAGTAAAAGATGCACCACAATCATCAAATTGCTAAGGTTTCCCTCCTGTATGTGTTCTCTTGTGGCGCTTCAGATTGCCAGGCTGAGTAAAAGATTCCCCACAATCATCACATTTGTAAGGTTTATCTCCTGAATGTGTTCTCATGTGGTACACTAAACGGCCAGTGTAGGTGGTCGCTTCTATAATCCCCAAGGACACTCCATTTTTTGTCTGATGCCGCCTCTTGTGATACAAGTGCCAGGTCGATGGCCATGTCAGGGTATCCCGGTCTCATTGCCTGCCTAGTTGGTATCCCATCATTTAGACAGACAACATCCGTCTCAAGTGAGGCCTCAGCAAGAGCAGTGCCCTGTATGTTCTCTCCCGACCTGTCCCACTCTTTGGAGCGTGCACTGTAGTAACCACATATTACAGATACCTGGTAAATGAAGAACAAATAAGTTGGTATCAACCAATGCTAGTCTGATGATCTTGCTTTAGGCAACAAACAGTCTTTCCTAGGGTTTTTGTGTATTAGGTGTTGGTTACCTGTGTCTTTACTTTGCTGCACAAGAACCTGCACATTTGTTTTTCTGTTCTTATCTGTCCTCTACTTTTGTTGTCTTGGGAAAGGCGCTTAGCCACCCGAACACGAGTTCCTCTCTCTCTCTCTCTCTCTCTCTCTCTCTCTCTCTCTCTCTCTCTCTCTCTCTCTCTCTCTCTCTCTCTCTCTCTCTCTCTCTCTCAGTATCTCTTTCTCTCTCTCTCCTTTTCTCTATCTCCCTCCCTTTCTCTAATCTCCCTCCCCCCCTCTCTCTCTCTCTCTCCTTTTCTCTATCTCCCCCCCCCTTTCTCTAATCTCCCTCCCCCCCTCTCTCTCTCTCTCTCTCTCTCTCTCTCCCTTTCTCTATCTCCCTCCCTTTCTCTATCTCCCTCCCCCCTCTCTCTCTCTTTCTTATCTTTATCACTTTTTTATGTCTTTAAACACATTTTTCTCATATCTCTGTCTCTCATACTATCTTCGTTATCTTTATTCGTTATCTGCATGAACATAACATGCCCACAAAATTTAGATTGTCTACATCTAATGACTACCAAAAAGACGGTGGAGAGATAATATATGTAGACTTACAAGCACTTGGAATCAACGACTGGCAAGAGAAGGTCAACCAGAGAGACAAGTGGAGACGGATTGTATCTGCAGAAAAGAACCTCAATGGCTCAGAACGCTGAAGAAGAAGAAGAAGAAGAAGATATCTAATGACTCTAATCAGTTTACAATCTTCATTTGTTTCTTGAAGGAGGAAGGACCAGAATTATCGGGACATAATGCCAAGTAGCAGGTGTGATGTAATGAGGCAAATAAGAAATATCAGAGAATCGCAAAGCCAAAACGCTAATGAATCTAGGGATATGATGTAGTAACACAAAAACGTCACGGAAGATTGTCAAAAACAACAAAGGCAGATGGACTTGGGAGCTTCTTAGGAGCGGCAGCTCATGTGAATTTGAGAAGGATAGGTTGGCTAGACACTGGCACTATATCGCATTGGTGGCTGAGTTAATACATGGAATGGACCAGTCAATGTGTGGAGACAACGTTCATATAAGCCACAGATGAATATGCAGACAAATGCAGAAACTCAATATCAGAAGAGAACAGATAGAGAGAAGGACGCTGTGTTGACGGACGAGGACATTGTTTAGAATTTTGAGCACAGATGGCTTGGGACATGATATTCATTTTAATTATAATTGTAATACTGGCCGACCTGGTCAGAACAGGCACAGTATTTGATTCTTTATTATTTGCTACAAGCCTGTGCGCTGCGGAAATAAACAGCGTCATAACTGCCAAAGTCTAACGGAGTCGACTTGGTTCTTCGGTTTGGTTTTGGCTTCTGAAACCTGCATTTGACGACAGTTGTTTGCGAGCTGTTTTGTTGTCAAGTTTCATTGTTTGAATTATTATATACCCCAGATGTCGTCTGGCAGACACGTTGGCAGAAATATTTTTTTTTCTACCACCAATCATTGACGATCATCGATAAAACTTTCCACATAAATGTAAAAATGGGTGCAGAATTCAAATATACATCTCAAAATATCTGAGGACTTATGAGAACAGCATAGAAAATACTATTAAGTACCGTATTATATATATATTTTAATTATATAAATGACAAAGGTAATTTCAACCAATCGCTGTGCACAGAATATTAGACAACCTTTTGAACTTAACCTAAGATGGCGTCTGTTATTGTCACATGATATTTGAATGAATGAATGACGTCGTAAGCATGAGTGGTCTTTACAGCAGCCATTTTGGAGACACAATGGACCAGGCCTGGGTAGCGCGGTAGATCACTTCCGTTTTCAGTTCGGGTCGTGGCACAATCGAAAATGCTTTTGTATTCTGTTTAATTTTAGTAGTTAAATTATCAGTTCTGATTATAAATAAATACAGGTCCTCTATAGTATAGTACTATTGTATGGGCACCGCCATTTTGAATTTTGTGTTATGACTGCCATATCTCATTTTCATGGTTGTGCTGAACATTTCTTCGTGAACACTGTTGAAAGCCAGCACTGTTGAAACTCTTCACATATAAGTAAAATTGAACGCAGAATTAAAAAATGCAACAAAAATTCAAGGTTGGTTTAAAATACAGGAGTTATAAGAAAAATTAGCTTACCCTTTGTGAATAAACTTAAATAAATTCAAGAGAAGAAAGTTCTAAGTGACAGTCGCTTGCAGCCTAGCAGACAGACCACAGTAGCATGTATTAGAGTTGTTTCCCCCAATCTGTAACGTGTGGTTTTCGAATGCATCGAATCAAAAGCAGACATGGGTAAAAACCGGAAGTGACTGGATGGTCGCTAAAAATTTTCAGGGAAAAACGCTTCCACCTTCCTTCCACCTTACTCACAAAGAACTGTAACTGACATTGCTAGTATTAATGTTATTTCATTTCTAGAGTTCTAGTCTACTAATAAATAAAATAAATATTGTAAAAATTGATTTTCAAATACACAACTTGCATAGTTGAAGTTGGATAGCTCTTGAACATTTTAAATTGCAATCTACAGATTCCTCGTTCAAGTATCTACGTCAATTCTCTGTGCATGAGAATTAAGACTGTGTGATTCTCTGTATGTGTGTAAAATAAAATTCTAATTCACAGTGAGCCAGTCCCTTTTTCTCGGGAGTCAACTTATTTTATTTTTTACAAATTATCATATTGTGTGCTGAAAACAACTGAAAATTCAGATGCCAGGTAGAAAATTCCTTGCACCTGAATTTTTCTACCCCTGGGTATAATATGCATCGTATCAATATTTATGTTAGTTTCTCTCTCTCTCTCTCTCTCTCTCTCTCTCTCTCTCTCTCTCTCTCTCTCTCTCTCTCTCTCTCTCTCTCTCTCCCCTCTCCTCCCCCCTCTCTCTCTCCTCCCCCCTCTCTCTCTCTCCTCCCCCCCCTCTCTCTCTCTCTCTCTCTCTCTCTCTCTCTCTCTCTCTCTCTCTCTCTCTCTCTCTCTCTCTGTTTACATCATTTATTTGGCAATGTTTTTTTCATAGGTGAATGTAACATGGACAATTGATAACAAAAGATGAGTGATTGGAAGGACCAAATGTAAGATGAGCCTGCGTGCCCAATTTGTTACCCTTTGAAAATAAAGTTTGTTTGTTTGTTCTCTCTCTCACACACACGCACGCACACACACACAAATAGAGCGAGAGAGAGAGTGAGACAGAGACAAATATATTTTGTTGTTGATGAGTGCTCAATACAATACAAGTATTCTGATGGCCAAACACAGTAAATCACAAATTATTGTTTATTTCTACATTTAGCAGCGTTGATTGGAGTACAGTTAAAATAAATATCTGGCCAGTGTATATGGGTCTCTTTGTTGTCTAAAAATTAAATGTCACTGCCATTATGCAGATACTATTAAGAGCATCAACTTATAACAAATAATTACACACTTGCCAGTCTCAACTTTCATTGGCACCTTGCCGTCTTGACATAGGATAGTTTGTAAGGGATGGAGTTATTGCCTCTCCATAGCACAAAGCCTGGGCTAAAATATAGAGATCATGCGTTGCCCATGCAGCATGATCCCTCTCTTGGCCTGCCTAGTTCACTCCAGAGGAAAGGTAACACCCCTACATCTGGAACAAGACAAGCTGCAGAAGCTGCCAGATCAGCAAAGCAATGCTCTAATTGTCCGCCTGTCGGAGCTTCGATCCTAGACCAGCCGCCAACCAAGGCTTAGGGCCAACATTACTGTAATGCTATATTAACTGATTAACTGCCAAACAAAAAGTGGGCTTGGACCAAACAGAAATCTATGGCGGAAAATAAAAAGCAGGGGTGCATGTAGATCCCTTATCTGAGCACTGGTGATTTTTCTCCTGATTGCATTGACAAAGATTTCATTAACAAATAGCATCAAACATTGTTTAGAAAATATACAATACAGTATGTGGATTGAAACACAAAAGTTACAGATAAAAGATTGCACAATTTATTGCCTGTCTAAAGTATAATTCATGTTTTCACTTTATACAGGGTAACAAAAAACAAAAACAGAACCCATAAAAAGTTTATTTAATCCTACAAAGGTCAAGCAAATTTCTTGAAATTTGGTGAACATACACTTCAGTCCGTGTACAATCATTTCCAAAAGTGTCAGTTACCTCGGTCGCTTTACATAAAAGTTATGCTCCAAATACCTTCCGCAGCATTGAATTCACACTTACATACGTTGCGCTGAATTGTCAATTACTCCACTGCATTCTTTTGTGGGGATTTCCTCGATCTTTGCTGTGATTACTGCCTTCGATTCACCAATCATTTGAGGCTTATTCTGGTACAAATTATCCTTGAGATACCCCCATAGATAAAAATCTAGGGGGTTCAAGTCAGGTGAATCCCGGGATGGTTAACCCGGTCAACAAATGCCCGCAGAAGTCGGATGTGTCGGCCTAACGGCGCAAGAATGCAGCTTTGCTGTAAACAGGCACAGCGCAATCACATCCAAAAAAAAAAACACTCTGGATGAACGAAGAAGAAGAAGAAGAAGTCAGGTGAATGTGGTTCCCACTCCAAGTCACACTTCATGCTGATCAGTTTCCCCTGAAATCGCTCTCTCAGCCAAGATAGAGAGTCATTTAATGTGTGTGGGGTGGCCCTATCTTGCTGGAACCACTGTTGATCTCTATCCAATCTTTTGCGTCATCCCAATGATGCTCAAAACTTTCAAAGATTTGTTGGTTCCATTTTTTCTGGGTCATATAATTCTGTTGTATGCATCTGACAATGTTCAGCAAAATATAATTGTGCAAGCTTTTGTTTGGGGCTTCTGTGTTTACATTCACTAGGGGGATACATTGTTTTGAACATGAATTGGAGACAGGAACATCCAAGCGAATTAATCAAGAACCAGACGAATTTATGTTTAATTTTTCTCTTTAAACAGTGATTAACTATCATCATGCTGAGGAGAAAACCAACCCGCATTGAACTGAAGATGTCAGATCTTGAAGAGTATGAAGCTGTGAAGAAGGAGCGGGAAGCAGCAACTAAGACATCAAAAGTTGATCCAACATTGACACCAGAAATGTACTCAGCTAAAAACCGTATGGAAATTATTCATGCAAGGATTGGCTATGATCCAAAACCGCTTCCACAGCCATCAACTTTGCCGCATTAGGTAAATCTTGCAAGTGAACTTTTATGTTAACTTGTTCTGTATGCCCCAACATTTTTATCACAATAAATTTGACTTCTCATGTGATGGGGTGGGGGATGTGGCCAGGAGGTTGCAGTATTTGCCTTAGTCTCATAAGATACTGGGTTCAATTCCCGCATAGGGCTGGGTATATTTCTAAGAACCATTGGTATCTAATGATATCACATCTTTCCCTGATCTCCTGGGTAGTCTCAAAAGTTTAAAGGATCGACTTCATTGCACCAGGTTTTATCCAATATGGCTCAGCCTCTTTCCGCAGCGCGGCCTGCCGAAATCACCTCACAAAACACGAACTCTGTAGCTCCAGTGATGACCCCCAGCTGTTTGAGAAAAATGCACTCGTGAACCAAAAGACGTAACCTGGAATCAAACCCAAACCTTTGGAGCGTGATGCTGACGGCTTGACCATTTTGCTACGGAGACTCCCCATGGAGATGGACTCTTGGGTAGTGAGATCAAATACCTAGCCTTCTCATATAAGGGAGAAAAACCAGGAGGTCCCGTGTGCAAGTTGTGGATGCTGAACCCCCATAGCAGTTGGAAACCACCAGGAGTAGACCATAAGGCTGCTGTTTGGCTAAACGGTTAGGGAAAGGTAAACCTACTCATGGGTAGCAAGAGCCTATTACTATTACCTTGGATGGAATCTACTAGAGCAGTGGTTCTCAACCTTTTTAGGCCCATGCACCCCTTCACCATATGTTCAGAATATCATCCCCCCCCCCCTCCCTTTCATATTTCCTCCCTATAAATTCCCCCCTCCTCTACTCCCCCTGCCCGCACCCCCCTCCCCTCTACACAGTATATGTAAAAATAGAAGCTAAATTTAATGACACATACTAGAACATATCTAGACGGTTACATAAAACGTAATTTGCAGGTCTACTTACGTTATAAAACAAATTTCAGAAGGGTGAGAAGTACAGAACAGTAAAGTATGGAGGGAAAAGCAATATCAAGTAATTCGTTCTTGTATTAACGCGATCTTGAAGTACATCTTAATTTCCCCCCTGGAAACCCTAAAATTGCCCCCTAGGGGGAATTCCCCACTGGTTGAGAACCACTGTACTAAAGCAAGTAAACCTTACTCAGATACCTACCTAATTTGGACACAGTGACCTCTGAGGTGCGTAACTAAGTGTGACGTGCTTCCCTCAAAAGAGCGAAGAAGATTACGTATGATATGTATTTAATAAGGAAATCTTACCAAGAGATTCTACGCTGATGGATTTTATATAAAACAGGAGTGATGGCAGTCGAACTGATACAGAAATATCAATGTGAGGGGAAAGTCTTTATTATTGAAACATTTGATGAAACATGCAGGGTTATTTATTTGTGATACTTCAGTTTTCTAGCAAAGTGTTCTTGTGTAGTTCAATGGTAAAATCTTTGGTCAAAACAATCACTGGTATGTTTTTTATCTATCATCATATTTCATATACGTTTGTAAGTTCATTTGTTTTTCTGGATTTGACATAGAATGCAGAGTGGGAGAATCTTAACATTAAAATCCAGGCGGGCAAAATGTAATGTCATGACAAGTTATTCAGTTGGAAGACTGGTATCAACGTTTTGAACATGTCCTTCAGTCCAGATTTACGACCTGCTCTTTCCCTCTGGGCATTTGGTTGGAGTCTGTATGTTTACAATGAAATACCTAAACCTTATGGATAAAACATTACTCCAAAGTTTTAAAAAAGTTTGTCCTGAAACAGTCTTTTGCTATGGCTCTGTGATGTGATAGCACCATCACATGTTGTAGACTTGCATGCATGAGGAAACAGGTGGCCAGTCTTTCTCTCACTTTAATAGATAACGAGCCCCGGCATCAACCTCATGTGCACATTATTTTATCAATATAGTTCCCTATCAGTTTCGCTAACACGTCCACTAAACATGACCAACGTAGGCCCAATCTGTCAGTCTGTATGTGCTGTGCTGAACCATGACCCAGTTATATCCTCTCTGCAGATGTGAAGTATTAGACACTTCATTCAAAGGCATAGGACCATATGTGCAGTTGGTGTCATGTTGGATAGATAGCAGCAGAATTAATTTTCTCATTTTATTATCCAACTCTATTGTTGGCATTTCCTTTATAATCTTTTTCTTTCGGATGATTTTTCGGCGGTTTTTCCTACCAAGAACTCACAAAGTCGTTTTGTTGTTGGTTTTTGTAGGTTATTTTTACAACTGTACTTATATATTGTAATATATATATATTGTTTTGATGTTCTTTTTTGTTTCATTGTTTCCTCAGAATCGCACTATTAGCAAGAGCATACATGACAATCACCTTCACAGACATGAGACTTTTTATAAGATATCCGTGTATTAAGCTTCATCAGCTAAGTGCATCTGTGGGTTTACAGAAAAGATATTTTATAGTTTACTCTAAACCCACGGGCCTATTTGTAAATGGAACTTCCACAAACTCATGTATGAACATTCAGCGGCATTTGACAAACATTCATTCTTGCAAGCTGAATAATGTGAACACCCTAACTGTGGCATTATCTACTGCCGTAAACAATTTTCAGACAAAACTACACATACTGCATCATCTTAGAGCAGATGTGTGCACTTATAGAGGTTCTCACAGCCAAAGAAGAAATTACAGTCACCAGATTACACAAAATAATGAGGATAGACTTCTAGAGATAACTTCTGGTGGACTGACATTGAAGATTCCCTTCATTTGGTTGAGGGATCACTGCAGATCAGAGAAGTATTACAATCACAAAACCTGCCAGAAGAATGTTGATTTTGATTTGCTGAAGAAGGATTTGATGCCTGCCAGTGTCGACTGCTTGAGGAACAACTTGGGCATTGTGATTGTCTGTGAGTATTATTGTAAAACTGAAGGGTTTTGTAGTGTTATATAAGAGTGTTGAAGTATATTCTCAAGATATGGAAAATGGTCCATTTTATACCTATTAAAACTAGTATTGTGAGTATTGGAGCCATGTACAGTGTACAATTACTTGTGAGTATTGTAGTGTATAAGTCAGAAATAGAAAAATCTAGGTATCTGAAAAGTGTTACCTGGCGCCTGAATTTTCAGTCAATTTCTTAGTTCGTATTTGTAAAAAAAATACAAAAAAAAAAAAACATGCTGGTTCCCAAGAAAAAGAAGCAGGATTGTGAATTATGTTTAGTTATTTTCTACCTCAGTAGAAGTATTGTATTATATAATTATGAGAAGAGAGGCATTGAAAATATTGTGATGACTGGAAAGATCAGGGTAGAGAGGCAAGTGCAGACCAAGAGAAATGATGCTGGATTGACTGAAATGGTGGCATGGCAGAATATCAACAGAGTTGATCCAGAACACCAAAGCCTGAGATCTGTGGAGAGAAATGAACACCTACGCCAGCCGGCAAGACACTTGATGGTGATGATTATATAACTATTGTAGTATATGCATATTGTAGTATATGCATATTGTAGTATTGTCATCATTGTAGTATATAATTATTGTTGTATAATGTGAGTATTGCATTATTTCTTGACAGTGTTGTACTATATAAGTATTGTGTCATATGAGTATTGTAGTACATAAGTAGTGTAGTGTTACTTGTTAGTATTGTAATTTATAAATATTCTGGAATCTCTTGTAGATAATGAGTAACCTTGTGAGTGTTATAATACAATTTGTGAGTATTGTAGTATAATGGGAAGTATTGTAGCATAATCGTGAGTGTAGTAGCATAATTGAGAGTATTGTAACATAATTGTGAGTATGGTAGTTAATAATCGCATAACTGAGAATATTTTAATAAAACTGGGTGTATTGTAGAAATGCTGAGCTTAATGTTGTATAGCTAAATGTATTATAGTGCAGCATAACTGAGATTATTTTAGCATAACTAATTGCAGTGTAGCATAACTGATTGTAGTGTAGCATAACTGAGATTAATGTAACATAATTGATTGTAGTGTAGCATTACTGAGATTTTTGTAGTATAAGTGAGTGTATGTACACAAGTATTGTAGCACAATTTGTGGGTGTTATAGTATGTAGATAGCAAGGTGAAAAAGGTGTGTGTAGTGACTAAGTTATGTCACCTTTTCATCCATGTTTTAATTTCATATTTATTTATTAGCAAACAACTAAAGGTTACAACAAAGACCCTACATAAAACCTGTCACATTTTGTTCAGGCTATTATTCTGTTTTTCTTTTTTTTTTTTGTTGTAGGGAAAGATAAACACATTTCTGAATTCACATTTGAATTTCTTGTGGACAACTTTTATCCTGGGCGCTTGTGTCATCGGACTGAAAGGCTGCTGTGGAACAGGTCTATAATTGAGTCGAACGGCCTGCCTGAAGTATCGTATGACAGCCATATGGGCGAAGAATCAGGCCTTAAACAGTCACTGGAGAACCTAGTCAAATATGGATTCACTTTTGTTAATTGTGTGGGTAGAATTATTTGAGTGTTTCTGTCATACTCTGTTTATTATCAGCTGTTCTTTGGTTATTTGTCTTTGCATGCTGATTCATTCCATGCGTGTATGTCCCTGAAGTGCTGCAGCCTCCTGTCATCTGTTGTGCTAGAAGATTCTCAACGTAAGCTCTGCAGCACTGGCAAGGATTCTGATGTGTGTCAACCAGAGTCGTACATGCTTTGAATATTGTTTTTTGAGTCTGTTTACTAAGTTGTAAAATGTAATCTGATTAATGATCTATTCTGGAGCGGGTATGCAGTGGTGTGGTGGTTCACATGCTGGCCTGGTGATGGTGTGTCTGAATTCCCATTAAGGCGATTTTTAAAATTGACCTGGTTGGCAGGTAGACCCGGTCTAAAAAAATTTTTTTTTTTCCCCCGTGTTTCCATCCTGTTCCAGGATATAGCGTCAACATCAGCATCTTTCAGCTGTATGTTGATTCCTAGGCTAGATTACGCTCATCAGCACGCCATGACTTTCTGAACGACCGGCTCCATACTCTCATAAGTCACTTGTGCGACTCGAACCGCTTCCAATTCTCGTGCACTCACGTCAACCACGAGAGTATTCAGGCTTACAGAGAAAGCTGCTAACCCCTCGGCCAGGGAGCCGGCTGGCCTAAAATTGGTATCAGGAAATGTCCTGGAAGGTCAAGCTGGCCGTGTGATATTGATCATATCACCTATCATGTTTTGATTGGTCTATAAATAAATATGGGGCTATCACCAAGGCTTGTAAAATGGTCCTTTATTTTTGAGTGACATATGCAACTATGTTTATTTTATAACTGTTGTAATGTAAGTTAATAAATCTCCTGATCCACTAAATGTACTGATAGATAGTATACCTTTGAAACAAGTTAAAGAATTCAAATATCTTGTAAGGATGATCACAGAAGATGGTAGAATAGACAGAGAGATGAAAATCAGATTTCAAAAAGCAAATGCACTTATATATCAACTATCACCCATTCAGAAACATCCAAATATTCATATGTCCGCAAAATGACAGATAATAAATTACATGCACTCCAACCCTATGCTACCAGTGTCAAAATGGACATTATCCAAATGACACTTATGCAGAATCAACACCTGTGAGGTGAGATGCTTGAGGAGAGTTGCCAGCTTAAATATCCAAGACCGACTAAAATTGATGTTATCAACAGTGGGATCAACACCTTGTGTCACATATATTGAAAGACAGAAGATTAAATGGTCCGGCCATCTCGTTAGAATGCAACACCATCAACTACCAGCACTGGCCCTACATCAAAGAAAATCTGCTACAAGAGCAAGAGGGCGCTTGAGAAGAAAATGGATTGATAACATCAAAGACATTGTATAATGACATGGAATTACACTATCCAATGCCACCAATCAAGCGCTGGAGATCCAACTATTCCTCCCCATGACGCTTGACAGCAAAAGTGGAAGATGATGATAATAAGGGATAATTAATGAGTGAAACATGCACAGGCTTCTTATTTTTTTTTTTTATCTGAGAAGGTTTGACATCTTGACAGCAAAAGTGGAAGATGATGATAATAAGGGATAATTAATGAGTGAAACATGCACAGGCTTCTTATTTTTTTTTTTTATCTGAGAAGGTTTGACATCTTGATTCACTACCATTAGTTCAATGGGGAATGTCCTCAGGTTCCGTTTATGTAAAAATCCACTCTGAAATGTACCCAGTCTTTACAAGCTAGAGGTGACGTCTTACATGTAATCCAATCTTCCCACTGTGTATGTGTATATCATTTAGCAAACAACGATTGCCTCATAGTGGCTAATGAAAGTAGAACATCATTTCCAAATATAAGAAAGAGTCAAACATAATTCCTTCATCATTTAATGAGAGGGGCAGATTTTTACAACTGACCAGCCTAAAATGGGTACCAAGAGATGTCTTGGGAAACAAAGGTGTGGTACCGACCACCTCACCCACCGAGTCTATAAAAATATGGGTGTAGCACCATAAGCCCAGTGTATGATGGGGGCTTGTAAATGGACCTCTACTTGTTTACTTGTATATACTGAGAGGAGGGGCATTGGAGTACATCAACACCACTGGAATGGTCAGTTGTAAAACAAGGAGAAACATACTGTGAGAAACAATGCTGGATGGTGTGAGATGGTGGCATGACTGACTGACTGGCACCTTGCCATCTTGTAGACCCAGTGAGAGGCAGGTTAATTAGTGGTGTCTTAAGTTTAATAATGGCCATCAGGATCTTGGACCAAAAAAAAACAGGGACATGATCTATGATTTTGTTATTCTTAAAAATGTTTGTAGCGTGAACTGCATGTTCGAAATAATGGCGGCCGGCTTTGTCGCAGAACTGGCTGGTTTGCCTTATGCAGTAGTATGTGGCTGCTGGTTTTCTAGTGACTGCCGCTTCCATCGGCGATGAACTGTATTTTTCATGGAGGACTTTTGTGTTGGCATTCTGGCGGCGGCATTATGCACAGTGTACCTGTGTGGGCTGGTGGTTTGTCGAGACTTCTGTTTGTTCCACTTTTTACATGGAGCAGTGAGGAGCATTTTGTGTAATATTCACTGGCACAGGATGGAGCATAATGGGGATGACCCGTTGCTGTGAAGTTGGAACTGCGACTAATGACTAGACCCTGTATAAAAGGGTTTGTATACCAGGAAATGTTTTAAGAAGTAAAGGTGACCAATATGAGATTGACTACATCACCCACCGAGAGGGCTTCTTTGCTTTTACTTTGTAAATAATAATGACTGACTGGCACCTTGCCGTCTTGACAGATGAAAGTTTGTAAAATGGAGTTATACCTCTCCATAACACAAAGCCTGGGCTGAATTTAGAGACCATGTGTTGCCCATGCAGCATGATCCCTCTCTCTCTGCCTGTCTAGTTTACTCCAGAGGAAAGGTAACACCAATATGTCTGGAACAAGACAAGCTGCAGGAGCTGCCGGATTAGCAGCCTGTCAGAGCTTCCATCCTAGTCTGCCCTGCCATGATATTTAGTCTTTAGGTTGCATTAGGGTAAGGCTTGTACCCTCCCAATTGCACTCCTCCGCCCAACATTCGGAGCTAACAGAAAGCAGGTAGTACTGTCATATGGTAGCTCAGTCATATCTGACTAAGACCTAACAGTTATGATGGTAGAATAGCATCATTAGAATTGATCCAGAACATCAAAATCTGCATAGAGACATGAATGCCTATGCCAGTGATTCTCAACTGGTGGGGAATCCCCCCCCCCCCCCCCCCAGCGGGGGATTTTAGGGTTTCCAGGTTGGGGGGGGGGGGGGGGGAGATTAAGATTATTTCAAGATCGCGTTAATACAAGATTACTTGATATTGTTTTTCCCTTCATACTGTACGGTTCTGTACTTCCCAGCCTTCTAAAATTCAATTTATAAAGTAAGTAGACCCACAAATCATGTTTTATGAGGACATCTAGACTTGCTTTAGTATGTGCTATTAAATCTAGCTTCCATTAGTACGTATACTGTGTAGGGGTGGGGAGGGATTTTTAGGTAGGAAATACAAAAGGGGGGAATGACGTTCTGAAAATATGGTGAAGGGGGGCACGGGCCAAATTTTTAGGAAGGAAATACGAAAGGGGGGAATGGCGTTCTGAAAATATGGTGAAGGGGAGCACGGGCCAAAAAAGGTTGAGAACCACTGGCCTATGCCATTTGATAGGGCACATGAGGTTGATTATATCATTTATGATCAAAGGTAACACTTGGTTTAATGCGATTGTGTTCTTGGAAGGGTATAGGAACAACGAATACAGTCAGATTTCCCGCTTAGAAATTATGGTGTCATTCAGCAATAACTTATACTGGTAGCCAAAACAAGGTTTGGAGTATACTGTGATTCTGTTAAAGAAAAGATAACTTCCAATTGTTGTTGTGGATGTGTGGGATTTGCTATCCCATGAGGCAATCCACAGGACTAAATTTGGCACATCAAATAATATGTGGGTCTACCAAGTACACAGGATCATGAGGTCTTTGTAGTTTTTCTGAATATTTTAGAATGGAAAAATCCAGCAATGATTTTTGTGTGCGTGTGTGTTTATATGTACATTTTTGCCCCCCCCCCCCCCCCCCCCCCCCCTCTCATCTCTCCATGTCTGTCTCTCTCCTTTCCTCTGTCTGTCCATCTGTCTTTTCCTTCACATATTTCTACTGCCATTAGATGTTTCTCAGAATGTCCGCTTACTGTCCTTGTTTCTTGTTTCACCTGCACACAACAGTATTATCTCACTGTAATTGACAGGTTTTTATTGTTGATTGTATTTTCCACTTCACACAATGCTACCTTTTCCATGTTGATTCTTGTTACAATCTACAAGACATCTTCCATAAGATGTTATGACTGTTCCAAGATTGATATGGTTAGGAATGTTCCCATTTACTTGATGTTACATTGTGGTATTTCTACTTGGAGGCGACCATAATGTCTGTTTTGTAACAAATTAATTCTAACCCTAGTTGCTCACTGTGTACAGTAACTACATCCACTACATGCTGCAGATCCTGTTCATTTGTTCATTATCTGTAATCTATACTGTATCATCATTTCTAATTTTACAGGCACCGGTTTCTGTGGAAGGCACACAGGAAGTTGCAGAAAGAGTTGCCTCTGTGTACACAACCTTATTTGGTAAGATGTGGGTGTTCACAGCCGATGGTTCCCATAGTGACACTGCATACTCAACACAGCAGCTGGGCGCCCATACAGACACTGCATACCTGACCTCACCTGCTGGGTACGTCAGATAGTTCCAGGTAGTGGCATGTATATAAGAGGCGGGCTGATGGTTTATGTTTATGTTGAATCATGCTTTAATGAGAAACTTGTGGCTGAGAGTTTGCGGTGTCCCCTTCAGGCTAAAGCTACAGGGTTCAAGTCTTAGCAGTGCAGTGGGCTCTTTTGCCAGAAGCATCTGGTGATATCCCATGTTGCCCTGATCTCTTGGGTGGTAAGATTAGATACCAAATCTTGTTGAATCAATTGATCAATCAGGTGATGTCTCTACAATGAAGGTTAGCTGCAATGGATCTCCAACACTGTCTGTCTCTCACCTTGATTATACACTGTCAGATTGATGTTCGACCATCTCTTGATGTTATCTTCCTACTTGTATCGTTGTCTGCCTCTTGCTCGCTTGCCCTCAACCTTGCCCTCCAGTACGGTTCTTAGAAGATTGTTATGTCTTTTAACATGGCCGAAATATTTCACTTGCCTCTTTTTTATTTCTTTCTTCAACTCTCTTTTCATTCCCAGTTTTTCTAGAACCTCTGTATTTGATTGTTTTTGTTACCACGAAATATGACATATTCTTCTGTATATCCACATTTCCAAGGCCTCTATGCGACTTTCTAGTTGCTTGTTCAATGTCCAGGTGTCCACGCCATACAGTAGTGTTGAATATACGTAGCATTTGACAATTCTAATATTTAATCTCTCTAGAACAGAACGAAAAAAATAGGAGATCCCATGTGCAAGTTGCAAACATTAAAATTCCCACGGCATTTAGAAATCACAAGTAACAGACTGCAAGGCATCTGGCAGAATTGTTGGGAAAGACAATATACCCGTGGGTAGGTTGGGCCCTTTACCGTGGGTGGAATCTGTCTAGTAGAAGGAAACCTTACACAAATGCATGGCAAAATCAGTCGTACTGGTCTCTGACGTGCATAACTGTGTGTGAGGCACTCCATTGAGAGAGGAGCGAGGGAGAAGAACAATCATGTTTTGGTGAATGATGTGAAGTTTGTTATCAGTGTTCTTCTTGATGTTTATTGGGATTCCCAATTAGTTTTGCTTAAATGTTATTGGTAATTTGCAGTTGTATATTTCATGATTGATGAATGTTGTTTGCTACATTAGCTTGATGAATCAAGTGTTTTATGATTGATGAAGCTGAACTTTTAAGGGGGTTTTGAACCAAGAGCTAATAGACAGGCAGAGGAGTTGGTTAGTTAGTTAGTCGACAGATCATCCTAATTGCACATCGAACCATTCAGTCCATAAGTGCTTGGATCCCCTCCTCAGCAAAGCCCACAGCGTGTAGCGGCTAACGACACCAGTTCTGTGTTGGTTTATCAGTCTTCTTTGGCTTCCTGCGTAGTATTCTTGTTTGGCCACCCCTCTTTTAATTTGCTGTTCTCGCAGTCTGGCCATGGTTGTAGATTCAGTCATCACTTGGTTCTCGCAAAAGTCTTACTTCTCTTAGAGCATTCAGAATGTCAGCCTGGTCCATGGCGCGTCCGCCCTCCACAGTAGCGTTACCTGCAAGCTTGTCAGCCCTCTCATTCCCTTGTACTCCCGCATGCCCTGGCACGAAGATGAAACTAATCTTTGCCATTCGAGACAGCTCCAGAGACAGCAACCATCTCTATCCTCTAGAGCATGTTCATTGAGTCGCTAAGGAAACATGTCCTGGTGAATGTCTGTGACTCGAGCCATGTTATTGCTTTACTTACTGCCATGACTTCCATAGTCAGGCTACTTGTGGTCTCAGCAAAAGCACTAGAGTCCTCCTTCACAATTCTCCCTCTGGCCTGAGCCGTAAAGGTCCATGAGCTTCTCACATGTCGAATGACCGACCCATCTGTAAATGACAGCATCACCGTCTAACGAATTATCGAAAATCAACGCTTGTACTTCCGCCTCCACAGCTGCCGGGTTTTCTTGTCTGCATTTTCTGTCTAGTTGGATGCAAACTGAAAAGGATGTGCAGAAATCTGTTGGCACTTGTACCCACTCCTCGCCAGGTTCTAAGTCCTCAAGTGAACACACCTGTTGAAGAATGTCTTCGGCTTGACTCATCCACGACAGGTCCTCTTTTTAACCTGCTGCCCTTCACCTTCATAATTTCACTATGCAGTGGAAGTTGTGTGTTTGCGTTAACTCTGAGGTAGGCGCGAGCTCTGCAGACTTGTATTCTGTCTTCAATGGTTGGAAAATCAAGAAGGTAGCGCATTGCACTGCATGCTGTATCTCTTGTACATCCAAGAATAATGCGCATAGCTTCATTCTGTATCCTTTCCATCCTTTCTATCTGCTTACGGCTGAGAGTCAGGATTGCCATCGCATACTCAAAAACAGACATGACCAGCCCTTCGTATAGAAGACATAGATGGTGCTGCTCACAGTTTGCTGCCGCCATCACCCGCATCGCAGCCAACCCCCGCTTGGCCTTTGTTATCACCTGGTCTATGTGCTCATTATAAGCAATGCTTCGATCAAACCGTATCCCCAGGTAATTCATTGCCTGCGTTCTTTCCACCGTCTCTGAACACAGATTTACAGTTGGTGTTGGAGTGTTGACAATATGATTATTCAACGAGAACCAAGTCACTGTTGCCTTTGTTGGGTTGACCATTGCCCCAGCCTCACCACTCCAAGTACTTATGCGATTGAGTTCGGTTTGTAGTTCCACAGCAACCTGATCTCTATCCTTACCCTGGCGATACACTAAAACATTGTTGGCATATGACAATGTCCTGCCAGGTCCAGTGATCTGCTCACTGGTGATTCTCACAGTGTAGGTGTTGAACAGTACCGGAGATAATGGTGATCCCTGTGGTAGGCCAGGATATATTGTTGTTGGTTCTGACGTCCAACTGCCACATCTAAAAACTGCTTTCCTTTGGAAGAGGGCTGCAGTGATCCAACTAAGGAGGAATGGACTTATTTTGAGTTCAAGAAGCTGAAGTATTAAACAATCCAGTGGTACTCTGTTGTACGCGTCCTCAAGATCTATCGCTGCAGCAAAGGTTTCAATGCCTGAGTGGAAACCTTCATAGACATCATGGGCAAAAACTGCTGCATTGGTCCAGGTTTCTCTTTTTGGACGGTACCCACTCAGGGTAGGTGGGAAAACACCTTGCTTCTCTAGCTGGCTTGATATTTTCCAAGCAATTAACTTCTCAAGCAGCTTGCCTATTGTATTCTGCATGGTTATAACTCGATATCCCTGAATTTTTGTGTGTTCTTTGCCAGGCTTCGGCAAGGGAATCAGATAGCTGTGTAACCACTCCTCCTTGATGCTAGCACTCCCTATACTGTTGTTGTACATGTCTGCTAGTTCCTCTAGCTCGTTTTCGGTACACCTATTGATGTCATTGTATCTTATGCCATCTGGCCCTAGAGCGCTGTTTTTTGATCGTCGAAGCACAGTCTTAATTTCTTTCACTGTCACTGTGTCTTCATGCGAAGTATTCTGGGCCTTGCACCTGTCTGACGTGACCTCCTTGGCAAGATTTCGGCCTCTCATGTCTGTCTGGTTGCTCTGCTCTAGATAGCATTCAAAGAGGACTTTGCCCTTGTCCTCGTCAGTCCTCTGCCAGATGAGGTCAGCACCTTGGAAGTGAGAAATGCTCTTATTCTTGACTACCCCGCTCATGCTTTTATGTAGTCGCCAGAACAATTTCAGTGACTTGTCTGTGCTTACTCTTTGACACATCTCTGCCCATTTTTCACTTTTAACCACCTTGACCAGTTTTTTTTAAATAGCTTACTTTTGTGTGCATCTCTCTTTCTAAGTGCATGCTGGGACTGGGATGGCCAGCTCTGTTCTTCTTGGCATTTTGCCATCTCCTTACAGCACCACGTTTATCCAACCACGCCTTCTCCACCTCAAGATTCCACCACGGTGGCTGCTCCCAGCTTTTTTTCCTGCTCTGAAGCTTTCTGCACTTGTCACGTCTTATTTTACTCACCACATCTTGCCCTGTACTGTCATACTGGAAAGTCTTGACCGTTAACTTGTGCTGCCTGGTTCTGCCTTTCTCCACCAATATGCTGCAAGGGTGGTGGTCGCTGTCGTGGTATCCTAGGACACTCCATCTACACACTGTAGTGAGCGAAGGAGAAACCAGCGCCAGATCAATAGCACTGTCCTGGCGACAGCCACTGTTGATACAAACCAGGTCAATGGTTTCAAGTGCAGTCTCGAGCTCCTCCCCTTGTGTGTCGGAGGAAATGTTTCCCCATGATCTGCCTTTAGCGTTGAAATCACCACAGAAAATAACATTTCTCTCTTGACCTAATATGTCACTTAAGCACTGCCACTTCTGGGAATCCATACTCGCGTTGCGGGCATAAACATTAACCAGTACGAATGGTAGACTGGATTGAACTCTTACCACCTGTATTTGTATATCGTCACTGTCCCAACTGGACATGTCTAGCTTTGACGCCACCATGCTGTCGCGAATGAGAATCGCCATTCCCAGATGTCGTCTGTTGTAGAAACATTTGAAGCCGGCAATTCGGAGTAGCTGATCACCCAGTCTTGTCTCCTGGAGCGCTACAATGTCATTCCTGTAAACCAGATTTTCTAAAATAGGACCCCATTGTTTTATGCTGGCGCAGTTCCAATACAGAATATGGATATTCCTGAGGCCCAGACGGTCACACTTGGGTCTAAAACGTCTTAAACCACCACGCTTACCTTGTCGCTTGTAACCTGCCCGGCGCCAAAGCCGTCTTGTTAGGTTGACTGCCAACCGCTCGGAGAACACATGTTCTGCCATGTTGAAAAACCCGAAAACCACAGAAAGACAGGGGAGTCCACTTGGCAAAAGATTACAATTGATTCGTTAATTATGTACATTAATAATTGATTACACATTTGATGTAATAAAGGATGAGTTATGTGTGTTAATGATTTGGGAATTATGTATGTTAATAATTGATGGTTTGTGTGTTGCAATGATTGATGGCTTGTGCACATTATGTGAATGAATTGTGTATGTTATTTTTGTTTTCTATAGGCTATCTGCCAAACCACTGAAAGAGTTTCTTCATGCTGCAGTTTGTTTTCTTTGTGTGTGTATCCAGCTTAATCAAAACCTCACCTGACTATCTTCTTTTAATAAGTGAAATTGGGTAATTTATTTGTTAAAGCAAGGTCTTTTATTTTTGCTTCTATGTAAAACAGAATTCAAGTTTTTCACTGTCTTGAACACAACGGAACTGGAGGTGAAACTTTGCTGGTTGATGGGTTCAATGCCATTGAACTTCTGAAGACAGGAGAACCAGCTGCCTTTCACTTGCTGAATGAAACACTGATACCACATGAATACGTAGAGAGTCCGAGTGAAGTTAGCCCTGGGTATCACCTCTACACCGTTGGGACAGTCATTTCCACACTCCCGTCCTCGGGGGAACTTTTGCAGATCAGGTTGGTAACAGGTAGTGCCCTGTCCTCTTGTAGAGTTTTTGTAAAAATTTCTTCTTCTTTGTATGTCTTCAGACGTCTCATCTCATCTCATCTCATCTCATCTTGTTCCTCTTGTACCTTGCGGTGTTGAGATTCCCATGAATGCCTTTATTTCCTTTGTCTATCGTTTACTTGGCCGGCCTCTTCTGCTGTTTCCATTTGGTCTGTACATTATTGCTTGTTGTTGTATACTATTAGTTGGTAATCTAGTTATATGGCCAATCCATTTAACTTAGTTTTTTGATGAAATCTAGTGCTGCTATAACCCCCACATTAGTCCTAATTTCTTCAGACATCAAGCCATATGCTACTAATGCCAAACCTGGACAATGACAGAAAAAGAGAAATGAAAAATCACAACAGAAATGAGATTCCAAAGAAGAATACTCAACGTATCTAGAAGAGATAAGATCAGAAATGAAGAAATCAGGAGTAAAGTAGGGGTTATAGCAGCACTAGATTTTATTAGAAATTAGCAAGTCAAATGGTTTGGCTATGCAAGTAGGTTACCATTCAACAGCATACCACAACAAGCAATGATGTACAGACCAGATGGAAACAGAGGAAGAGGCCGACCTCGTAAATGTTGGACGGAGGGAATAGCAGAGTCCATGGGAATATCGATATATGAAGCCCATAATCGGGCACTCTCACGATGTTTATACTTCACCTCAACACCGCAAGGTACAATAGGAACATGATGAGATGCGGTCAAGCCAAATATATTTATAGAAAGTGTCAATCAGCTTGAGCTTGTTGACATCTTCATAGAGTTTGTCCTTAAATGCAGTGGGTACAGGCCAAAATAATGTTCTCTGTTCTGCATATGCTGTACACTCTTGCTGCAAGTGTTTAGCTGTCATTTCATCAATTCTTCAGTTGTATTCATCAGTATCTTCTAAGATGTAGTGTATTGAACATGTGGTATTTCAACTTTTTAACATCTTGTGTGGAATCTGAGGGTTGCTACTTGTTCTCTTCGGTTGAGATGGTAATACGCATCATCTTGTTTGTAATCTGAATGCTCTGATTTCCAATTGGTTCTATAAATGCTTCTTATAGACCTCTTTTCCTCAGCACAGGTTATCTCTATATCAGGAAGAGGTAGTCTTCCACCATCTTTTGCCAATTTGTCAGTTGCTTCATTGCCAGGTATTTTACAATGTGATTGTTGTAATTGTAGTTTGCATACACTCATAAGATGCCATCATCTTGTTGATGATAGTAACTAAATCTTTGGTTCTTTTTGATATTGACTCTATTTTTTTCATTTAAAGCTTATATTGGCTTTACATGTTCATTTATTGTTGATGTTTTATACATTCATTTATTGTCGATGTTTTATACATTGATTTATTGTTGATGTTTTATACATTCATTTATTGTTGATGTTTTATACATTCATTTATTGTTGATGTTTTATACATTCATTTATTGTTGATGTTTTATACATTCATTTATTGTTGATGTTTTATACATTCATTTATTGTTGATGTTTTATACATTCATTTATTGTTGATGTTTTATACATTCATTTATTGTTGATGTTTTATACATTCATTTATTGTTGATGTTTTATACATTCATTTATTGTTGATGTTTTATACATTCATTTATTGTTGATGTTTTATACATTCATTTATTGTTGATGTTTTATACATTCATTTATTGTTGATGTTTTATACATTCATTTATTGTTGATGTTTTATACATTCATTTATTGTCGATGTTTTATACATTCATTTATTGTCGATGTTTTATACATTCATTTATTGTCGATGTTTTATACATTCATTTATTGTCGATGTTTTATACATTCATTTATTGTCGATGTTTTATACATTCATTTATTGTCGATGTTTTATACATTCATTTATTGTCGATGTTTTATACATTCATTTATTGTCGATGTTTTATACATTCATTTATTGTCGATGTTTTATACATTCATTTATTGTCTATGTTTTATACATTCATTTATTGTTGATGTTTTATACATTGATTTATTGTTGATGTTGGTTGCCATCATTTACTGTTGGCATTGGCTCTGTCTACTTCTTCTGCCTCTAAGACTCCTAGTAGGGTGTAGATCCACAATAAGCATGCCAAGCTCTACATAAGCCAGTTCGTTGTTGATTGTATGAAGTAGCTCTATGTACTCGTGATGATGATGAGTAAAAAAGCTGTATTTGCTAGGTAAGGTAAACCAGCGCTCACCAACTTGAGGAGTTTGATTTCATCTGACAAAATAATCAACGCAGAGCTTCAAAACTGATGCAACAAAGTAAACTAGGTCATTGGCCAGTCATCACCAATACCGCAGAACAAGCATACATTAACATGATCTTCCTATCATCATAAGGCTGCCAGCACTTGCACTAGACACTGACACAAAGATAGCAGTGGCTGAGTGGTCTCGAGGTATGGTGTCCGCCTCGAGTGCTGGAGGTCCCAGGTTCAAGCCCCGGTTAGGGCTGAGACTTATTCACGTGGACTTCTAGTAACAAAAATGTCCGATAGTCTCTGGGTAGTGAGATCGGACGCTGTGTGTATTGTTGCGCACATAAAAAAATCCCTTGATAGTTGGAAATCTAAAAAGAGTAGCCTACGGCGCTGCTCGGGCAAAATTTTGAGTTAAAAATCTACCCAAAGTATTTCAGGATCCTCGCCAGTGCTACAGAGTTTGTGCACTGAACTGAGATTCTCTGGGCTCAGGCTTGACTTAGGAGTAGAATGGAGCACTTATGAGTTACACCTGTGTGCCATGATGTTTATCCGTCTACTAAACTAAACTAAACTAGTAGTGGCTGAGAGGTTATATTGTCTTTCTCAGGCTCCAAAGGTACCAGGTTTGATTTCAGCATTGGGCTGGGTGTTGTTCCCCCAAGAACTTGTATCTGGTGATATAACATGTCCAACAGACCACCAAATGAAAAGAATTGTCAAATAAATCAGAAAGCCACCAAAACCAGCACAAAATGATTACCATTTTATAGACAGACCAGAACAAATCATTATTTTGCACCTCAGAACAGGACACTGATGATTACACAATCGTGTATACAGATGTTAAGATTGGCACTCCCGTGTGTTGCCGGGGCCCATAAGGGAAGCAAAGAATAACAACACTGTAGCCTACCATGCATGTCGTAGGAGGCGACTAAGGAGGCTTGATGGTTCCATCGCCCTGCTACTGAGTGCGTGCATGGCACGACACTGTGAGCTGTGAGTTTCGTGTGAAATGCTTTTGAATCTGCCTGAGGTGTTTTGGAACGTGACTGCATGTTCAGAGTGATGGCAGGTGGCTATGTCCCAGAGTTGACCGGTTTTTGCCTTATGCAGAAATGCGTGGCTGCTGGGCTTCTGGTTGACTGCCACTGCCATCAGCGATGAACTGTATTTTCGTGGACTGTGTGGGTGAACATCTAGGAAACATTCAGATAGGAAAATGACTGCCGACTCCATCAGAGATGAACTGGGTGTTTCGTGGGGGACTGGTGTGTTGACATTCTGGTGGCAGCATTATGCACAGTGTATTTGTGCGGGCTGTTTGTCGAGACTCCTGTCTTTTCCACTTTTCACATTGGGCAGTGGGGAGTGTTTTGTGTGATATTCACTGGCACAGGAATGGAGCATAATGGGGACGACCCGTTGCTGTGAAGTTGGAACTGCGACTAACTAACTAACTAACTAACTAAGATTGGCAGTTCAACCGTGTGTATGTAGACTGGCGCTGCAGACAGCCGATCTCATACTCCAAGACTGTTTTGACTATGACATACCTGGGCAAACCTGCTGGGCTAGACAAACAACAGTGGAAGATAAACTTTATGGACCACTGAGTGAACTAAAAAAGACAGTAAAGTTTATACTGGAGACGACATTGCAGATATAGACAATCAGTTTCAAGAAAATGAAAGAAGAAGAAGAATCATGTCCTATGGGTATCTTGGGTACTGAGATCAGGAGGTCATGGGTGCAGGTTGCGCACATTTAACTTCCCAATGAAATATAAACAGTAGGCCAGAAGGCCTCAGCTCTGGTACAATTTTGGGCTGTCATGTTTCACCATCCCACTCAATCACCAGAGTCGTGGTCGGTATTCTTGTCTCGGCCATGCCACGTAGCCAAGCCATATGGATATTTACTTCTCTGCCTTCCCCTTGTTCTCTTCCCCTTGATCTTGCCAGTTGTCACCAAGTTCTCCAATTTGTTTCTTCTCATAACGTGACCAGAACAGTTGGACTTTCTACGTCTAATTTCTCTAATCAGTTTACGATTTTCATTTGTTTGTTGTAGGGCTTGGTCATTGGTTTTTCTGCCATTCCATGGTATTCTTTGCATTCTCCTCAGAAACTACATTTCCACATTCAACATATGTTTTTCAGCTTGTCTGCTTGTTGTTCACGCTTCACATCCATTCAAAAGTACAGGTTCTATGTAGCACCTCAACACTCTTTTTGTCATTGCAAGTGACATCTTTTTATTGGTCAGTATGTTTTTCATCTTGCAAAAAGGCTACCTTCATCATGATGATTCTTGTTCTGTCTCTTCAAATGTTAGGAAAAGAAAACTTAACCACAAGTAGATAGCTCCTGTTTCTTTGGATAGGCTCTTGTCTAGCAGGTGCAAACCTGACATAAAGGTGTGCCGAAATCGGATACACTTGCCTTTGTATGCATAACTAGGTGTGAGGCACACCTCTCAGAAGAGAAGTTGAGGAAGGACAAGACAGCAAGAATTGTAGCAACAGAGATGAAACACCGCTGTTGAAACTGAATACAAGAAAAGATCAAATCAGAAAAGATGACACCAGGAATGTACATTGTCAGCAGTGGATTTTATTGAGAGTCTCTTGGATACAGATTTTTGTGGAAACATTTGATTTTGTATGTGGCTATTGTTTTTCAAGTTTCCTTGTCATTTTATAGATAACTTGTGTTTTTGTTTTTTGTCATAGGTGGACAGCTGTCACACCCATCTGTTGATACGTTTGATAACAGTGAAACATTTATTTTTCAGATATAATCCTTATGATCGAGCTCCATTGAACACAGTCAAGCCAGATCATATGCAAGCATTTTATGAAGCTTATGATAAACTGTCACAGATCATTGCAGACCCAAGCAATGAATTGTGGGTAAAGTTGAAGCCAGGAACTGTACTACTTATCGACAACTGGCGGGTCATGCATGGCCGTGCTGCGTTTGAAGGCAAGCGTATAATGGGTGGCTGTTACTTGCCCAGAGATGAGTGGCTGTCAAAAGCAAAGTTGCTGTCTGTTTTATAAAAGACTTTGTCTAGAATGGGTGGTTGTTAAAAAGTAAATATGGTGATTGTTATGACAGACTTTATCCAGAGATGGGTGGCTGTCAAAAACAAAGATGGGAATTCTTTTATGAAAGTCTTGTGTCCAGAGATGGTTGGCTGTCAAAAACAAAGATGTTGAAAGACTTTGTTCAGAGATGGGTGGTTGTCAAAAATAACAATGTTGGTTGTTTTATGAAAGACTTTGTCCAGAGCCGAGTGGTTCGCAACAGCAAAGATATCTGCTGTTTTATGAAAATATGTGTCCAGAATCAAATAAACTGTTGAAAAGTATGGGAGAACTCCATCGGTTGCAGATATGTATCATTACCTAGAATATGTGAAGGCCGAGATATGTATCATTACCTAGAATATGTGAAGGTCGAGATATGTATCATTACCTAGAATATGTGAAGGCCGAGATATGTATCATTACCTAGAATATGTGAAGGCCGAGATATGTATCATTACCTAGAATATGTGAAGGCCGAGATATGTATCATTACCTAGAATATGTGAAGGCCGAGATATGTATCATTACCTAGAATATGTGAAGGCCGAGATATGTATCATTACCTAGAATATGTGAAGGCCGAGATATGTATCATTACCTAGAATATGTGAAGGCCGAGATATGTATCATTACCTAGAATATGTGAAGGCCTAGATATGTATCATTACCTAGAATATGTGAAGGCCGAGATATGTATCATTACCTAGAATATGTGAAGGCCGAGATATGTATCATTACCTAGAATATGTGAAGGCCTAGATATGTATCATTACCTAGAATATGTGAAGGCCTAGCACTTCAAACCCTAATAGGAGTATCTGCTATGGGACTACCTTTACCTTTTAAGTGATTGATTGTCTGCTCAGTTTCAAAATCTATGGATCATTGTTCTGAGTTGTTAAAAATAAAATCTAGAAGATTGAGTGATGTTGCAAATCTTTATCATTGCATGTATGATTGGTGACATTTTTGCTAATGTTAACAAAGTGTATGTGGCATTGTAATACACCAAAGTTGTACTGTATTCAGAGCATCTTATATGTCCTTGCATTAGGGTTTCTGTTTATGTAGTGAGTACAGTTGGTTTGCTGATCTGTGTATTTTATGTCTTCTTCTCTTCTTGCAGACCGCCCTGCGGTTGTTTTTTTCTAAAATAAATGGTATGGTTGCCGGTCGTTCAGAAAGCAATGGCAAATTACTGAACATAAAACTTGCCAAGAGATAACAAACAGCCAAAATATGCTGGAGTTGACTGTGATGTCCTGTAAAGGAATGCAACTAACTTTTAACTTCTCCTAATCTGGTTGATTGGATGATGGTCTCCTCAGCAACTACAGACCGATCTCTTTGTTATCATCACTATATGAACCACTAGAAAGTACATTCACAAAGCAACTCCCAGCATTTCATTCCCATTAAGCTTATAGTTGACAGTCAATTGAGATTTCAACCAAAACAATGTTACCATACGGCCCTAACATGCATAATAGAAGACTAACATTTGAAAATAAACTGTGTGGAAAAGTGTTTACAGACTCTAGAAAAGCATTTGATATGATATTCCAATAAAAAAAACTAGAAATAATGTCAGTGATCCTTAATATAACAACATTAAATCTTTGTATGTTATACAGAAAACAAGTAGTATCACACAATAAACCTCTATCTCAAATAACTACCTTTAATATTGGAGTACCTCAAGGTTATACTTGGCCTTCAATTAATTTTGATTTATGTAAATGATCTTCTTCGATGCCTTTCATTGTCTTGCAATCTATTTGTGGATGAAGTGCAATCTGTACGAATGCCAGAAGCTAATGTGCTGGCGTCGTGTTTGCAACAAGAATTAAGTAATGTAGTTAAGTGGAGCTGTGCAAATAATATGCAAATTAACATCAGTAAAACAGTCTATGTCAAAAAAATTCTAAGTCTATGTTAATGACAACCAGTAATAAATTATACACTCACAATTCATAGAGAAAACTTCAGCTTCACATCGGTAATATGTCATTAGAATATGTGGCTGAACATAAAGTATTGGGCCTCATCGTTGATAGAAAAGCAACCTTTAATTTCCATGTTCAAGCGCTTGTTAAGCAAACAGCACCAAAAAAAAAAATTAACCAGCTTGCTAAAATAAAAATTGTCTTTTATGGAGCCACACGAAAGGTATTCTATACTTCTTGCATACAGACACATTAACTATTGCTCCATAATTTGGATGGCTTTTCCAATCCAATCACCAAGTGACTCATTCCAGAAACATGAAACTAAAAATTTTAATCTAAATAAACACTTTCAGCTATTACCACTCCCAAACACTTGCTTTTCAATAAGGCCAAATTAATTGACAAAATCCTATATCAGAATGTTCCAAATTACCTTTGTCATTGTTTAAATATAATGCAAGACATACCAGACACTTAACTTATCACATGTTCTCAAAATGTGTTCTATCTAGTATACAAAAAAAGCTTAGTGTTCTCCTCAGCTGAACAATCTTACGCGTTGAATCAAAACACTACCAACCCCTATATACACAGTCGCAAGCTGTTTGAATACTATTTCAGCACAAGCTGCATTCTCCTTTAAAAATCCTAGTATACTAAGCATTCTCCTAATCACTGTATGATATATTGCCTCTTAGCCTGCCTCAGTTGCCATGCCAATAATGCCTATTAATGTTGTAATGAACTTTGCACACTTCTCATGCATATATAATAGTTGTTGTCTAAGATTAACCTTATAAGTCATATGAGTGTGAATTAGTGTATGAAAGATGAGAGTTATGAAGGGCAGAATATTAGGTGGGCATGCGTGCCCAATTCTTAACCCTTTGAAAATAATGTTTGTTTATTCTGCATTGGAGCATTATCCCTCAACCTTCTTGTATGGCGAAATTCTGTAGGTGAGCTACCTTAGGTTATCTATAACTGCCTCTATCTCTAATCTCATCCTGGAATGTGTAGTCTTGTACACCATATTTTGTTCTGCAGCAGTTTTACCTGTCACCTTGACTAGGAACCCTTAGCCTGACTGATTTGTAAAACAGTATAGATCTGTTGGTACGAATGTATAGTGTAATTTTCACTTTCATTTTCAGCTCCCAATTCCTGAATTTCCAGTCCTGGATTTCAGTTTCACCACTGCTTACTTCAGGTGTAATGTGATAGTAGGTGCCGCCTCATCCCTAGAAGGAACCGGGTTTGATCTCAGCATAGAACTGGGAATTTTCCCACTGGTATTTGATGACATCATGTTCCCTTGATCTCTTGAGTAGTGAGATCAGATACCTAGGCTTCTCGGGTGAAGGTGACAGATGGGACATCCTATGAACAAGTCGTGCATGTTAAAGATCTCGCCTTCATTCATTCAATAGCAAGTCCTTTGCAGAACCTCGCTCTCTTAACAACCTTCCAGAAAACTTCTCGGTCATAAGCAAAATGTCCTTCATCCGATACACCCTTCTAGAGATCATCCGTCACATCCTGCAACCATCTTCTCTTTGGCTTTCCTCTGCGTCTCTTCCCGGGCATATACCTTCTCCATTATTGTTATATCCGAACATTCATGACGTTTTAAGTTACCCAAATATTTTAATTTTAAAAAATCATTAACATTTAAAATTTTTAAATCTCACAGGAGTTGAAAATTGCAACATATAGACTGTACAGTGTTGCTCTAACAAAATTTATAGGAAAGAAAAACCTACCAATGGGTGGATAGTCCATTAGTAAATGTGTAATCTGTATAGGAAACAAACCTTGCACGACAAATACATGCTGAAGTCTAACACGCTGACCTTAAAGATGCATAATTAGATATGATGCACTCCCCTTGAAAGATGAACAAACTTTATTTTCAAAGGGTTCAGAATGGGGTACGCAGGCCCGTCTAACATTCTGCCCTTCTATCACTCTCTGAAGAAGGAGTAAAAAGAAGCTTTTTACCAACAATTTCAGTTTTATTATGGATGTGCTTGCTGAGATTTTCTTCTATTCCTGCCTCTGTACATTTACAAATACAATCTCATGTGTTGTTTGTGATGTGATAAAAGGAAAGTTGTAATGTGATTGTAAGAAGGTATGTGATCATGGACAATGAAAGTAAACTATATTTTGCTTCTTTGATTTACCAATACTGACATATGTTTGAAATGTTTTTTCTATGAATCACTGGTGCTTTGGTAGCTTCCCTGAGGTCCGGTGACATGTTCGTTATTTCCACTAAAACCATGTAGAAGGAACACTAACATGTTTTACTTTCCTGATGTCTGCAAATTGTTGTAGTGAAAATGTGTCTATGATATGTCATCTCTGGAAAAGGTTAATGGATGACGACACACATTGGCACCTTGCCTCAAGACGATAGTTTGTTACACTGTGCTTCAAAACGGGCATAATAACTATACCTCATGGTGAAGACCAGGGCTGGAGTTACACCTATCTATAACACAAAGTCTGGGCTGAATTGTAGAGACCATGTTTTGCTTATGTAGTATGATCCCTCTCTCAGCCTACCTAGTTTACTCCAGTTGAAAGGTAACACCAATAAATCTGGAACAAGACAAGCTGCAGAAGCTGCTACATCAGCAAAGCAATGTGCTAACAAGCCTTTTTATTGAATGTGGAACATTATATACAAATATAGGAGGAGACAACCAGTGTTCTTTGGCAATGAGAAGAAAAGTGTTCTTACAATGGGCGCGGTCGCCATTTTTATCTGCTTTGCGCATGCGACACCCAACAGTCTGCTACCTAAGTTAATCATAAAACTGAATCAAGCAGCCACCAAATAACATATTTAGAAACTACCAACTACCATGTTCAGCCTCATCATATGACATCTTCAGAAACTATGAGGGGGCTTAAAATGAAAACCTTAAATGTTTGTTTTTTGTGAATATCTGAAAAAGTTTAGTTTAGTCGATGGATCAACATCACAGCACACGGGTGTAACCCATAAGTGCTCCGTTCTTCTTCTAACTCAAACCTGAGTCTGGAGAAATTAAACTCAGTGCACAAACTCTGTAGCACCAGCGAGGATCCTTAAATACCTTTGGGTAGGTTTTTAACCAGAAATTTAGCCCGGGCAGCGCCGTTAGGCTACTCTTTTTCGATTTCCAACTACCAAGAGATTTTTTACATGCACAACAATACATACGGGCATCTGATCTCACTATCCAGAGACCAGGGGAAATCTTATTACTAGAAGTCCACGAGAAAAAATCCCGGTTATCACCGGGGCTTGAACCCGGGACCTCCAGCACTCAAGGCGGACACCATACCTCGAGACCACGCAGTCCCCGAAGTAAAAAACAAATGTATCATTGTTCGATGTAGTCACTATTGAGTTCCATTCAAGTCCTCCAGCACCGATAAAGTGCTTGAATCCCTGGAGAAAAAAATTCTCTTGATCGCTTGTTTAACTATCCATGAACCACCTGTTGTACCTCTTCATCGGACCAAACAGTCTTTCCTCCAAGTGACTCTTTGAGTTGTCCAAACACACGGAAATCACTTGGGGCGAGTACGGAGGATGTGGTACACTTTGAAAGTGGAGGTCTTCGATGGTTTCAACCGTTGCATGGGCAGTATGGGGTTGAGCTTTGTCATGTTGCAAAAGGACACCTTTACTCAGAAGTCCATGTCGTTTGGATTTGATTGCGGATCAAAGATTATTCCTGAATATCTGTATACGTATCATTAGTGACAGGTTTCCCCTCTTGGCATGTAGTTTTCTAAAATAACGCCTCATTCATCCCAAAAGAGAGTCAACATAACCTTCCCTGTAGATGGCTGCGTGCAAAACTTCTTTGGCTGGGGATGAGATTGGTGCCATTCCTTGCTTGCTCTTCTCGTGGTAGGTTTCCCAGGTTTCATCTCCAGTAACAATTCTTGATAGGAAACCATCACCTTCTGCTTCAAAGCACTGCAGACGTTCTTGACAAGCATCAATGCGCGGTTGTTTCAATTCTAAAGTAAACTGCCGTGGCACCCACGTTGCAGTACTGTAACACATCATGGATGATGTGTTGTGCTGAATCTTGACTAATGTCAAGATGTGCGGCAGTGTCACTCAGTCAATCTACGGTTTTCCTGTACGAGGCCTTCAGTGGCTGCAGTCGACTCTTGGATAACTACTCGGTGTGCCTGTCCCATTCGTGAACAGTTTGTCATAGGAGTCATGCCATTTTGAAACTTCCTGCTTCACTCATACACTTGCTGGACTGACAGGCATTCATCACCATACTGGACCATCATTCGTCAATGGATTTTTATGGGTTCCATCCCTTCATTAATCAAAAAATGGATAACCAAACTCTGTTGCTCTTTGGTGCGTGCCAATGAAGTCATCATGTTCGTCTGCACCGTGATGTCACGTGCTTAACCCTCTCGACATCGTTAACAACAATATTAAATATTGAGCACAACCCACTACTGGCAACGCTGATCGTATTCTGGTATGAACCTAAGGACTATCCACGTCAATATAGAAGCACTATACTCGAGTTTCGCCCTTGTTTGAGCTCGTCAGTAGTGCATATCTCTGACCGGATCCAGAAACAAGCCCCGGATCACTGGCGTGTGAAGCGGGTGTGTAACCACGCGGCACACGTTGGACACACAGCCAAATTATCTTAACAGAATATCACAACGTCCCACATCGTAGGCTATGCTCAAGATTGCCCAATCGCCGCGACTGACGTCCGTCAATCGATGTGAACCCGAAACGATCAGGACTTCTCACTGGCAAGGAACACCAGGCCTCCTAAATCCAATGAGCAATAATCAAATTGATTAATTTGGTTATTTCGAGATTTGAATTGAGCATAGCCTACGATGGGTGACGTTGTGATATTCTGTTAAGATAATTTGGCTGTGTGTCCAACGTGTGCCGCGTGTTTACACACCCGCTTCACACGCCAATGATCCGGGGCTTGTTTCCGGATCCGGTCAGGGATATGCACTACTGACGAGCTCAAACGAGGGCGAAACTCGAGTATAGTGCTTCTATATTGACGTGGATAGTCCTTAGGTTCATACCAGAATACGATCAGCGTTGCCAGTAGTGGGTTGTGCTCAATATTTAAAATTCAAATCCCGAAATAACCAAATTAAACAACAATATTGACAGAAATTACAATAACCATCCCATTGTCTTGTAACCCGTGAATATTGTTGTTTTAAGGAGGTTAAGAGATTTAAGCACGTGACAAAACAAAGAGATGAATGGCGTCATTGGGAGGAAAGACTTTCCGGTTTAATGAAGAAGTACAGGAGATGGTGCATGTGTGGTTACACAAGCGACCAAGATAATGTTTTCCTACAGAAATCCAAGCACTTTATCGGCGCTGGAGGACTTGCATTGAACGCAGTGATCACTACATCGAAAACTGATTCATTTGTTCTTTATTTTTTCAGAATATGTTTTTAAAAAAAAACATTAAAGGTTTTTATTTGAAGCCCCCTCCTAACATTTTGCATCTCCTTATCTTCCTATTCCGTGTCTATTGGTTCTGTCTATGTCAGTGTCCTTGACAACCTGCTTACCCAACATTCTGTATCTTAGGTTTGGGGCACGCATTTTCACAATCCAGACATACCAGGTTTAAAGCCATCCACAGGTGATTTGGCAGCAGATCGCATTGCATTAATTTCCACAATGGTATGAGTGTCAGCTGTTCAGAAAGCAATGGCAAACTACTGAGCGTATAATAGCTTAGAAAATCGGTCCAAAAATGCTCTGGTTAATTGGGTGTCTTCCTCATCCCATCTCATCATGTTCCTCTTGTACCTTGCAGTGTCGAGGTAAAGTATAAACAGCGGGAGAGTGCCCGCTTATGGGTTTCATGTGTCGATATTCCCATTGATTCTGTTATTCCCTGCGTCCATCATTTGCGTGGTAGGCCTATTCCTCTGCTTCCGTCTGGTCTGTACATCATTGCTTGTTGTGGTATACTGTTAGTTGGTAACCTACTTGCATGGCCAAACGATATGTCTTGCTGCCTTCTAATAAAATCTAGCGCTGCTATAACCTCCACTTTAGTCCTGATTTATTTATTTCTGATCTTGTCTCTTCTTGATACATTGAGTATTCTTCTAAGGAATCTAATTTCTGTTGTGAATTTTCTTTTCTCTTTTTCTGTCATTGTCCAGGTTTGGCATTGGTAGCATAGAGTTGGTAGGAAGATTCCTGTATCTTCTTGTAAAGTCAAATAGGTAAAAAAAAAAAAATGCTCTGGTTAATTGCAGTGTCTTCCTGTAAAGGACATGCCGCTACCCCCCCCCCCCCCCCAATCTCCTAGCGATAGATGGTTCAGTGAGCAGAGAAGAGCAGTCAAAAACGGGAGAGCTGAAAAGATGACACTTATTGATGAGTTCTGACACCCGCCTGTCATCTCTCAGTGCTCTTTCCATGTTGTGTGTCTATTATCTTGTCATCCGTCTGCCTATAACTTTTATATCCTTGTGCTGTTTTTTGTTTGTTTTGGTTTTTGTTTTAATGCACGTTTATTGAAACACTTGTTTGTTTGTTTGTTCATTTATACATGTGTGCTTGTGAGTTTTATTCAGTTTTTTCATTCCTTATTAGTTTTAATTGCTGATGCATAATTGTCCGGGTGGGGGAGGGAGTGAGGGTGGAAGAGAGAGAGAGAGAGAGAGAGAGAGAGAGGGGGGGGGGAGGGAGGGAGGAGGGAGAGAGAGAATAGGGAGAAAGAGTAAAGGGTGTGCTAGAAAGAGAGAAGAAGAAGAAGAGATACAGAGAAGGGTGTGAAAAATTTAGGAGAAGAAGAGAGAGAGAGAAAGGAAGACAAGAGTATGAGAGCGATAAAAAAAATGGGAGGGATGGTGAGATAAAGAGAAAAAAAGTGTGAGAGAAAGACAGAAGTGAGAGAGAAAGAAAGCGAGAAAGAGAGGGTGAGATATGAAGAACAAAAGTTAAGAGAAGTGAGAGAGAAAAGAAATGGTGAGCGAAAGAGATAAGAGAAGGAGAGAAAGATAGAGATCAACCGTAAGATTTATAATATAAGTATAATCGAGTTGTCACATTTACCATTTTCTGCCATTGAGGACAAGAAAGCAATCAATTCATCTCGCAAGTTCCACACGTGACTGTAAAGGGGCGTAATTATTGTTGAAACTTCTGCACACTAACGGCCATTATAGTTATTAAGATTATCTTTCCATGACAAGGTATAATATTTTAATATTTATTACTGCTTATTTTATTCGCTTATTCGGCAAATACTAGATTTAATGGGCAGAAACACTGTTGAATTTTTTTGGCGTTTTTGTATTTGAATGTTGTTTTGTTTGTATATATATATAACTTGTATAATTATAACCTTCGTTCGACCACAGTGCAGACGAGAATTTAAAGTTTGTTATTGGTTTCCTTGCGTAAGAATTTAAAAGGGTAGGTTAATTCAGCAGCAGCTTCTGCCTGAGGGTGTGAAGTTTTAAGAACTAACGTGTTCTAGTTTTTTATAGACCAGTCAGTAGTCAAGTGATGATCTGGCCAATATCACACCGGCAACATTTGCTTCCCAAATAATTTCCTGGTACCAATTTAAGGCTGGGGAAACCCGAGAGCGAAGGTCAATTTAAAAAAATAAGCCACCTCGATGCGAATTTTTTCTTCTGCGTTCATCCAGATTTTTTTTTAAAGACGTAATTACTAATTGCGTTGTGCCTGTTTACAGCAGGGCTATGTTCTTGCGCCGTTAGGCCGACACATCCGACTTCTGCGGGCATTTCTTAACCGGGTTAACCTTCCCGGGTGGTGCGAAATTGATCCCATGACCACCGGACCAACAGGCAGCCGTGAAAGTCACTGCTCACCCACCGCTAGATTCCAGGGTATGGCGTACATTTTTGTGTGTACATATCCTATTTAAAGGACATTGCAGTCAACATCAGCATTTTCCAGCTACTGTTGGTGTCTTGGCAAGTTTTACGTTCAGTAGTCTGCCATTGCTTTCTGAACGACCGGCTCACGTACCTCCGTAAGAAACCAACGCGACGCTATCCGCTGCCGAGTCTCGCGCAGCTGTGTTTCGTACGTGAGTATACGGGATTACAAACAGCATCCTTAATCCCTTCGCCAGAGAGACCGGCTAACGTACATTACTGTGGCTAAAAAGTTGGTGAAACAGTTCACATCCGACATACCAAGTCGATGATTCGTAAGCAAGCAAGGGTAGTTTCGAAGCAGATCAATTTGGTCAAATTCCAGCGGTATGAGGCGTGGGATGTTCAGAAATCAGTAGCAAGCTATTGAAAGTAAGCTGCCCGGTAAATCAGAAAAAGCCAATAAATGCTGAGATCGATGGCAACGCCCGGTAAAGAACACGCAACTCACTTGTTAACGCACAAGACAGTGTTTCGAAACGATTCCATGACCCAGATTTCATATCCAGGAGACTTCCGAATGTTAGTTAACAATGAAAACGTTACTTGAGTGTCCTTTACATGACATCGCAGTTAAACCCAGCATTTATTGGCTGTTTGTGATTTATAAGGCAAGTTTACTCTAGGTAGTTTGCCATTGTATCTGGACGGCCGATGCCTCATACCATCGAAAACAACGTAAAACGGTCTGCTTCCTAATGGCCGGCGGCTGATTTCAAACCCCCGACCGGAGGTCGGCATGGCTGAATGGATAAGAACGAGTGTTCTTAAATATCCGGTGTGCTGATTCCGAGTTAAGGGGTTCAACCTCTACACCGGTCAGTTAGACTAAAATGTTGACCTCTCGTCCTTTAAATTACAATAACATCAACAGCAGCTGAAAATGATGATGTTGACTGCAACGTCCTGTAAGGGATATGAAAAAAAAATTATTAGTACCTCCGAAGTCGGAGTGGGTTCTCTTGAAGGCGAGGGACACTGCTGATAGGGAAAGCTAATCCACACACAACATTCAGTCCCGTGCACTAGAAGTTGTGTGTATGGACTACGCTTGAGTTCAGAGCGAGCGAGCGGATAAAAAAAACCGCGATCCGCTATATGGGGGAATTTGTGAAACTGCGTTTCACTATCCTCTACAGCACAGACACCGATAGTTAATGACAGCCACTTTGCAAATGTCCAATAATGACACGTGGTTTTTAGGCTGGGTGATCTTCAAGCCAGGGAGCACACAAAACAACGATCATCATCATCATCATCATCATCATCATCATAACCATCATAACAGCTCTCTTCAGCCATATCTGACGGGTTGAAGAGCAGGAATACCCCAGCAGCACAGCCTTGCCTTCCTACTGCGGGTACCGTCCCCTTTACTCGTTGAAGTAACCTTCTTTCACGGCTACTTCTTCGTGCACCTTCAGACGTCAGAATGAATACATCCAAAGAAAGCAGCAGTCAAGTTGGGCTTATTGACTTCTCCATAGAGTTTGTGCTCACATGGAGCGGGTGTGGCCCAAAATAGTTGTCTCTGTTCTACGTGCTGCTTACTTAAGCAACAAATATTTAGACTTAAACCTTTAGCACTACTGGCAACGCTGATCGTATTCCGGTACGAACCTAAGGCCTTGTCCACGTCAATTCGGAAGCACTAGACTCGAGTTTCGCTCTCGTTTGAGCTCGTCAGTAGTGCATATCCCTGACTGTGCCCGGGATCAAACCCGGATCATTGGGATATGCACTACTGACGAGCTCAGACGAGAGCGAAATTCGAGTCTAGTGCTTCCAAATTGATGTGGACAAGGCCTTAGGTTCGTATCGGAATACGATCAGCGTTGCCAGTAGTGGGTTATGCTCAAGGTTCAAATCTCAAATCCCGGACCCCCCCCCTTCCCCCCCCCCCCCCCCCAAAAAAAAAAAAAAAAAAAATAATCAAATATTTAGATGTAATTTTCCCATTTCCACGTACAGTCATCAGTATCCCCTATCTTTAGATTTTTAAACGTGATATTTCAGCCTATATCGTGTACGAAGTCTGAAGATTGTTACTTTTTATCTTCGGCGGAGTTGGTAATATTTGTCTGAAGATTGTTTCTTTTTATCTTCGGCGGAGCTGGTAATATTTGTCTGAAGATTGTTTCTTTTTATTTTCGGTGGAGTTGGTAATATTTGTTTGAATATTGTTACATTTTATCTTCCGTGCAGTTGGTAATATTTGTTTGAAGATTGTTCCTTGTTATCTTCGGTGGAGTTTGTAATTACTAATATGTGTCTGAAGACTGATACTTTTCTCCTTCAGCAGAGTTGGTAATATATGTCTGAAGAATGTTACTTTACCCTTCGCTGGAGATGGTAATATGCACCATCATGTTGCCGTGGGTTCAGATGGATACTAGAGTTCAATGAGGCCACATAATTATTAGGTAACATGTAATTAGCTACGCGCATACTAGACACATACACATGCGTATCACCCTATACAGCTCGATGAAGTGGTCAAGCCGTCTGCCTCGTGCTCCGAAGGTTGTGGGTTCGATTACGGGCTACATTTTTCGGTTCACGATTTCTTCTCGGAGACTCCTGGGGGTCGTCGCTGGAGCTACGGAGTTCATGTTCTGTGCGACGCTTTCGGCACCCCCCCCCCCTTTGCGGAAAAAAACCGAGCCATATGGGATAAACCTCGGTGCAATGAAGTCGATCATCTCGACTTAAAGAAAAATCGTATACAGCTACCCCAGAAGTCGGAGTGGGTTCGCCTGATGGCGAGGGACACTGGTAATATGGAAAGCTAGTCCACACGCAAAAATCAGCCCAGTGCTCTCGAAGTAGTGGCACGTGTATGGACTACACTTGAGTTCAAGCGAGCGAATAAAAAATTTTAAAAAATCCTATACAACATATCCAGAGCAGACTCGATAAAAGGAACAATGACACGTTTTTGAAATGATATGTTTTTGTTTATTTACTAATGTGTACAAAACGGTAACCCTGCACTTATGCTGCTAAGTCCATACCATTCCTCATTGCAGGCAAACATCTAATTTGAACCCACTTTAGCAAACCCAACCTCTTTATATATATATATATATATATATATATATATATATATATATATATATATATATATATATATATCTAAGCACATTAATGGCTTTTCAATACTTTTGCTTGAGAATTCACGTTACTATGTACATTAGCATCATCAGATAGAGATCTCTTTCCAATGAATCCACTTCCGACTTCGTCGAAAGGTCTCTTTCCGACAAACCCACTTCCAATTTCATCGAACGGTCGCCTTTTACCAACAAAACCACTGCCAATTTCATCGAATGGTCGTTTCCCAACAAAACCACTCCCGATTTCGTCGAATGGGCGTTTTCCAACAAAGCCGCTTCCAATTTCGTCGAATGGTCGTTTTCCTACAAAACCGCTACCAATCTCATCAAATGGTCGCCTTTTCCCAACAAAGCCACTTCCAATTTCATCGAATGGTCGTTTTCCTACAAAACCGCTGCCAATCTCATCGAATGGTCGCCTTTTCCCAACAAAACCGCTGCCAATTTCATCGAATGGTCGTTTCCCAACAAAGCCACTTCCAATTTCATCGAATGGTCGCCTTTTCCCTACAAAACCGCTGCCAATTTCATCGAATGGTCGCCTTTTCCCAACAAAACCGCTGCCAATTTCATCAAAAGGTCGTTTCCCAACAAAGCCACTTCCAATTTCATCGAATGGTCGTCGTTTGCCTACAAAACCGCTGCCAATTTCATCGAATGGTCGTTTCCCAACAAAGCCACTTCCAATTTCATCGAATGGTCGCCTTTTGCCAATAAAACCACTGCCAATTTCATCAAATGGACGTTTCCCGACAAAGCCGCTTCCTATTTCATCAAAAGGTCGTTTTCCAACAAAACCACTTCCGATTTCATCGAATGGTCGCCTTTTCCCTACAAAACCGCTGCCAATTTCATCAAATGGTCGCCTTTTCCCAACAAAACCGCTTCCAATTTCATCAAAAGGTCTCCGTTTCCCAACAAAACCGCTTCCAATTTCATCGAATGGTCGCCTTTTACCGACAAACCCGCTGGAAATTTCATCAAAAGTGTCACGGCTGTTGCGCTTGCCCACCAAACCGCTGGAGAGTTCATCGAAAGGTCGTTTGCTGTTATAGCGCGGGAATGCAGCCAGGAGCATTCGATTTGATCTGGCAGGGGCGGACCTCTTCTCCAGTGACTTCCCGCTGCTTTCCGAAGTCATGGACAAACTGAAACAGAGAAAATAAATATTTCGTTAAATTGCACTGATAATAGGATAAACACACACATAACAATAGCAAGCAGTGGACAATGGTTCACTAACAGCAAGCAAGGAATAAGTCTTACAAGTTGCAATGACTAAAGGATTAAAGATGAGAGGATCGACTTCATTGCACCGGGTTTTATCCCATATGGCTAGGTCTCTTTTCGAAGGCGGCCTGTCGAATGTGTCGCACAAAACACGAACTCAATTGCTCCAGCGACGACACCAAATTGTTATTCGAGAAAACGATAACAATGATTGAGACGCACTATAAAGAACAAGAAATCAATTGGAGAACCCTTTGAGGCCACTAAGACAGTTCATAAATAAACACACATAGTATTGTTTGGCACTCATAGAAGGAGAAGGAAGCAGAGATTAGAGGGCGCACTAGACAACATATAATTTGAAAGCTATAATTACCGACCGGGATTCGAACCTCTCACCTCCAAATGAGCTTATCTGATATCTTCCTATCCGTATGATAGACCTGGCTAATGAAGACACTTTTTTGAATGTCTAGTTGGTCATGCGTCGAAGTACACTTGTTCCTTTGTGCTTCCTGGGGGAGTGCTGGAGGTCCCGGGTTCAAGCCCTAATGATGACCGGGACTTTTTCTCGTGGACTTCTAGTAATAAAATTGTCCCTGGTCTCTGGGTAGTGAGATCGGACGCCCATATGTATTGTTGCGCACGTAAAAACAAATCCCTTGGCAGTTGGAAATCGATGGTTTGAGTTATGAGGAGAACGGAGCACGTATGGGTTGCACCCGTGTTCCGTGATGTTGATCCATCGACTAAACTAAACTAAACTAGTACACTTGTTCCGGCAGCGAGGCGCCGACGTCATTTGGAGGTGACAGGTTCAAATCCCGATCGATAACTATAGCTTTCAAATTGTATGTTGTCTAGTGCGTACTCTAAACTCTACTTCCTTCTTCTCCTTCCATGAGCGCCAAACAATACTATGTGTGTTTATTTATGAACTATAAAGAACACGCAACACACTTTCATCTTCCATAACTGGACCTCCACTCGACACTTCACGAGCTTGAGGGGAACGCCGTATCCCCCATAAACTCTCCGCCTCTGACGTATATTTAAATTCAGCTAAAACATGCCATTTCCTCGGCTTGACATCTTTTAACCGTATGTCAATTAGTGCTGGATAAGTGTCCACAAGCGTTGATAATTCTGATGGATCTAGGGATTAGAGGCAACAGCACCCCACACACTGGCCGTGTCTTGAAAGCTGTTCCTAACTGGATTCGGACAGGCATAACACGGACTGCGGAAAGGCAGAAATAGGGCTGCTAAATCTCGTTTTCTTTCTTTCTTTCTTTCTTTCTTTCTTTCTTTCTTTCTTTCTTTCTTTCTTTCTTTCTTTCTTTCTTTATCTTTAACTTTATTTCATTACTTTTATCTTTTTTGCTTTTTGCCTACCTACCTACCTACCTACCTACATACCTACCTACCTACCTACCTACGTACCTACCTACCTACCTACCTACCTACCTACCTACACACCAGTCTACCTACTTAACTATCTGTCTGTCTGTCTGTCTGTCTGTCTGTCTGTCTGTCAACCCATCTATCGAGTTATTGATCTATTCACCCAACTGGCCTCCTTCCTGTCAGTATATCTAACCTTGTTACGCACCTCCCAATGATCTCATAACCGCCCGATACACGTGTTTCAACCACCAATACTCAATAATCACTCGAACGCGGAATCACGCTCGCTGTGGAATCAATACCCACAGCTTCTCTCTTCAGCCTGGTCTATGATGCAAGGTAACATCAATTATAAAGCAATATTTTAGTGAAGGGTCGATGGTTCGAAATCAGCAGCTGGTAGATAGGAAGCAGATCGCTTTGCGTTGATTTTGGTTATATGAGCATCGGTTGTTCAGACAGTAACGGAAGACAACTAACGTAAGTATGGCCTTGTAAATCACAAACCGCCAGTAAATAATGCTGGGGGTGTCAGCAACGTCATGTAAAAGAACATGCTACTAACTTGTAACTTTACCGAGCCTGCTGCACGTTTAGATGCCGTGATTAGAAGCTTGTAAGTAACTTCCGCTGCCCTCCCTTGTATCGATCATTGAAAAGGTTTGCATATAACTTTATATAGAACTCCCACTCTAATACGCGTGAGAGGGTTAGAACTCTAATACGCGTGAGAGGGTTAGAACTCTAATACGTGTGAGAGGGTTAGCTGCAACGTTGTAGCGCCCCTACCATGCATTGCTGAATGCGTAAGTTTGTGACTTATAGAGCACTATTATTCTCTCCATAACCGCAGCATCTAAAAATTTGACATTTTGTAATGGACTTTAAAAAAAAATGTTGCATATCCCTTACAGGACGTCGCAGTCAACACCAGCATTTGTCAGCTGCTGTTGGTGTACTAGACAAGTTGTACGTTCAGTAGTTTGCCTTTGCTTTCCGAACGACCGGCTCACATACCCCTGTAAATTACCAGAGCGGCGCGATCCGCTGCCGAATCTAGCACATCTGTTTTCCCCACGTGGATATACGGGATTACGAACAACGTCGTTAACTCCTTGGCCAGGGATAGCACAGATATTATGGAAAGCTAATAGACACACACAAATCGGTCCAGTGAAAATAAAAGTTGGCAAACTACTGAGCGTAATCTTGCCAAGAAATCAACATACAGCTGAAAGATGCTGTGTTGACAGCGATGTCCTGTAAAGGATATGCAAAAAAAAAAAAAAAGCACGCGTACGCTTAAGTTCAAAGCGAGCGAGCGTTAAAAATAAAAAAAAAATCAATGAAAAACAGCGGTATGTGCAACGGGAGAAACTTGTATGGTGTCAGTAGTCCTCTGTTCGATTCCCCCTCTAGCGACCAGATAGAAGTTTGATCTCCACCCAGCCTCATCTGATGGCTGCCAGCGATACCTCTAGGACAGTATCGGCGGCTGGGGGATACTGAATATATATTATTATCCGTAATGTGCTGTTTGGTTATAACCAACGCCAGTCTAACGTCTTATTCTCTTATATGTTTTAATGGCATACATACCATGAGCGTTCTTTAGTTTTCTCTCTCTCTCTCTCTCTCTCTCTCTCTCTCTCTCTCTCTCTCTCTCTCTCTCTCTCTCTCTCTCTCTCTCTCTCTCTCATTGGGGTTTAGACTTGACCTGTAGATACCTGCTGAGAACCAATGACAGCAGAGTCACATGACACATGAAGTCAACACCCACCATCAGCCTTACAACAGATTTATGTAGTTTGCAGGGTCACGTGGTAAGTTAGTGTTCGGTTTGAGAGGGGGGGGGGGGAACTGATAGGTCAAGGGGAAGCAACTTGGTGGATACTTTTCAGTCTTTCATAGTTACATCCCTGATTTAAAAAAAAACAAAACACCTAACCTCTTACAAAAAAACAAAAAAACAACAATGGCATGTCCTTCGCAGGAGGTTGCGATCAACCACAACCCCAGGTTGATTTTCTAGACAATATTACGTTCAGAATTTTGCCATTGCTTTTTGAATTATATGATCATATAGATTCTTGCCTATCTGTCCTGCCTATATGCATGCATTCTTTCTTATCTTCCTGCCTATATACATGCATTCTTGCCCGTCTTCCTGTCTGGTCTGCATCCATACTTGCATGGAAGAATGACTGGACAGATGGGTGGATGGCAAGATGGGTCAGTGAAGGATTGGGTGGATGAGTGGTTTGACGTATGTCTGTCGTTATGGGATCATGTCTACAGGCTGACTTCAGCGATATGTAATCTAAGTCTGCGCCCAACAATATCAGATATAGCTCTACCTGCCTGCACGCCAAATTATCATCTTGTCAACTAGTATATCACGGCCTACTCACACATCTCACATGCATATTGCCGATATTTCAACATAATTTCACAACAGTACATTGAAGGTGGTTTTACACCAAAGCGGCCTCTCCTACAAGGCTAAATTTGTTTTTATTGTGACAGCACAAACAGGTAGCAATTTGAATCACGAGCGCAAGCACTTAATTATGGGCGTCGTAAGACTGCTGTATATTTTAGTACGCAGAAGAAAGTCCCGCTATCACAGCATTATTTGAATATATGTTCTTCACAAAGTTATTCACGTTTTCGACAGGCTGTTGTGGAATTCGGCATCCAACGGTCTGGGTCGACAACATGACAATTGTTATCAGCAAGGCTGAGATGATAGGCCGAAGGAACTTTGCTGGTATTAGTGTGAAATTGCCTTGTAGCTGCTTTGTTTTGTTTTTTAAACTGTTGGTTGGTGACGACGATGATTATTGTGGCATGATGTTGTAGCACATCTGTTATTATTATTCCGTACTAACGTGGCATTATTGCTGCTTGGGGGTCGCGCTGAGTCAGGCTCTGTTCTGGAGTTGCTCTTCTGTTGGGAGTTATCGTTCCTAGCGTTGACGTCATGAGCTTTCATTATTATTTCTTTTGGGTGAGATTTGTTACTATCATCAATCGATTTAAAAGCTGGTGAAGCCTTGAGGCCATTGACGAAAGCATAAGGAATAACTTTATTGGTATTGATTAGCACTTATCGAAGTCACGAAAAGAAGTAGAGATAAAAGGGCAGTGTCTCGGTGGTCGGCCATGAGTCGAATAAACTGTTCTTTCAGCGATGACCTATACTATATACATCATATCAAAAAATAAATGACATGACCAGTTAGGCCTTGCAACCCCGATCGCAGTGATGTATGGTTGCTAAGATGTTCGTTTACAAACAAAACAGATAGTCTCAAAAAACACCAAAATTTTGATAATCTGGGCCAGATTTTGACCAGGACGCAAAAAATTCCTCCAGTGAGCACTCTTTTGTGAAAATTTTAGTCAAAAGGTCACGACACTCAAATTTACATAACTCAGCTTAGAATTGAGACACACAGCTCATTGAGGTACCGTTAGATTTGGTTTTTCAAGGCCTATCTATCTGTGGTTCTCCCAATAGTAAATGATCAATTTGAAAATCACGATCAGAAAGCCTAATATACCTGCCCACTTCCTTTCTACCTACATACCCACCCATTTAATCATTTATCTACCTACCTATCTACCTATCCACCTACCTACCCACCTACCTACCTAACTCCCTACCTACCCACCTACCGATCTACCTACCTATCTACCAACCTACCCACTAATCTTCTTGGCTACCAACCTAATCACCCACCTGGTTGTCTACCTACTTACCTAGTACCTACCTATATGTCTGTCTATCTACCTACATATCTACAACCCTACCCACCAATCTACATGCCTACTTACCCACCCACCAACTCACCCACCTACCTACCTGCCCGCCTACTGATCTACCCACCTATTTACCAACCTACCCACTAATCTACTTGATTACCTACCTACTCACCCAATTGGTTATTTACCTACCTACCTGCCTACCTGCCTGCCTATCTACCTACATATCTGAAAACCTAACCACTAATCTCCCTGCCTACCCACCCACTCACCCACCTACCCACACACCCACACACCTACCTACCCACCTACTACCAATATAGCTGTCTGCACAGCCTACCAACCTATCTACCTTTCTAGCCCCACATCCATAATCATGTGGCAATTCCTAAGTAGAACGTCGCTCTCACCAAGAACGTCGACAAGACGACTCTCGGTCATTGGCCAGTTCCCCTGCCTTATGTTATGCCTTTCCATGCTCAAAGTGCCTGCCACGCCTCTTGTGTCCACCTTCGCTTCGGTCGAACCATACCTCTTCTTCCAGAAACCACGCCCCCCCCCCCTCCATCACTGTTATCTCCAGACCAATGTGACATGTTACATGATCAAACAATATTACGTGTCAAACAATAGTACGTGTGTTTATTTATGTAACTGTAACTGTTTCAGTGGCCTCACCTGGTTCCCATATTGATCTCCTGTGTAATACGTGTACAATATTAGAACCGACCAATCATTTCTCTTCTTTAAATGTTTGTTAATGTACTGGACACAGCATTTACGGTCCGATGTGTTTGTATGTTTGTTAGTTGACCAATGCTGGTTTAATATAAATTATGAGACCTATGTTGCTATCTCAATGGTTTGATACGAATTCTGTCCGTATTCCATAGTTATAGGTTCATGTGTATGATAGACATGACTAATGAAGACACTTATTTTGGAGTGTCTAGTTGGTCATGCGTAGAAGTACACCTGTTCCTGTAACGAGGCGCTGTCGCCATTTGGAGTTGGCAGGTTCGAATCCCGGTCGGTAACTATAGCTTTCCAATTTTTTGTTGTCTAGTGCGTCCTCTAGTCTCTACTTCTTTCCTCTCCTTCTGTGAGCGCCAAACAATACTACGTGTGTTTATTTATGTAACTGTTTCAGAGGCAAAACTGGTTCCCATATTGATCACACGATCCAAGTCGTTCAGTTTCCTACACGTGATGTTGTATAGCCGCCTCTGTGGCGAGAAGGCGTACGCACACAATTCGTAATCCCGCAAGCCGCGTTCGAAACACAGCTGCGGGCGAATTGGCAGCAGACCGCCTTGCGTTGGTTTTCATAAAATGGTGTGAGTGCCTATCGTCCAGATAGCACTGGCAAAATACTGAACGTAAAGTTGCCAAGAAATCACAAACAGCCACTAAATGCTGGGGCTGACTGCCACGTGCTGTAAAGGATATGCAACTAACATTTTTGTTTATTTTGGGGGTGGTATATAGGAGCCAGTTCTCTAACGTGTTGGCATGAGTTGAGCTGAGTCGAGAACCGGCATCACGGCACTCGGGATCTTCCTTTACGTGCCCCGTCCTCATCTTCAACAGCCGGCGACGAGTCCCAACACTAACGGTACCTGTAGCAGTTTGATTATGTGACCGTCTGACCTTCCCTCGGTGTGTCCATGTTAATATCCACCTACCTACGTAATAAGAGTGATGGTGACAACAACATTATACAGTAGTGCACGCAAACATTGGCTGCACATCCTTTACAGAACGCCGCAATCAATCCCTGCATTTATTCTCTGTGTGTGAATTTCTAGGCAATTTTCCGTTCCTTAGTTTGCCAATGCTTTCGACATACCCTACGCTCAACCGAAAAACGATTTGCTCCCAAATAGCCTTGGTCTCCCCCTGCCTCTCTTCCTCTCTAGCCTTCCCGTTGTGACGACATACTCCAGCTTTTCTCTTCTCAGAACTTGCCCAAAGAATATGGGCTGTCTTCTTCTGATGCGAGTAACCAGTTCACTTTGTGAGTCAACGTCTTTCAAAATATCTGTCTCTTCTTCTTCAGCGTTCCGAGCCATTGAGGTTCTTTGCTGCAGATACAATCCGTCTCCATTCGTCTCTCTGGTTGACCTTCTCTTGCCAGTCGTTGATTCCAAGTGCTTGTAGATCTGTATGCATGTTATCTCTCCACCGTCTTCTTGGTCTACCTCGAGGTCTACGGTCATTTATTTCCTGAGTGTAAGCGAGTAGTCTATTAGCCTTCATGGTACCAGTGATTAGCGGGGACTTAAACAGGTCATAAATGTCTTTGTTACTTCTTCTTTTCCACTCTCCACTTTGTACATCCCTAATGGGTCCAAAGATGCGTCTTAAAACTTTGTTCTCAAAGATTTGTAGCAAGGCTTCGTCTCCTTTCGTTGTACTCCAGGTTTCAGAGCCATACAGCACAACTGGTCTGATCAGTGTTTTGTATATTGTGATCTTGGCGTTACGAGATAGCGCATTTGATTTTAGTAGATGTTGTAGTGCATAGTATATCTTATTTCAAGAATTGATTCTAGTTTGTATTTCTTCTCTTATGATGTTGGAGCAGTTGAAGATTGTACCCAGGTATTTGTATGTTTCCGTTCTTTTAATGGTCATATTATCTTCAGCCCTCTTTCTTTTCGTCCAGGATCATTTTTCTATAAAACCACATTCTCGCAGCTTCCACATAATTCCTCACTTGTTTGCAAATTATCTACGATTCGAGTCCACACATAAGAATTGGTTCAATATAGCTCGTAACTGATTCGGCAACAAATAAAAGTAGGTTTGGACCAAGCGCAAGCATGGTGCATATCGAATTAACAAGTATTATAATGTAAATTTCCGTTCACTGAGCATTAAAACTACGGAAGATATCACGATACAAAACAAATAACACCATGACCCTAGTATGGCGATATATCGTCCTTCTATCCAAAGGGGAGGTCACATCTATATATATATATATATATATATATATATATATATATATATATATATATATATATATATATATATATATATATATATATATATATATATATATATATATTCCTCCTACCTGCAAGCCTCCCGGCCTCCCTACCAGCATAACATTTACAAGCAGACAGACCAATAAAGCACCGATACTTACGTAATAAAACTTGCAAGCACTAGACAGAGTAGGTTGATGAGTTTGGGGCACTTATTCATGGTGCAGGGCTTAAGTGTGACCTGAAACGTAAAAGTAGGCATTTAAATAAGGAAATAGTCAAATGTAAAGACTGTTTTATTTTCTTCTTTGTTTCTTTGTCAGTTATGCTTGTGTTTATGTTTATGCTTTGATATTTATTTGTGTACATAACTGTTTCTTTCTTTCTTTCTTTCTTTCTTTCTTTCTTTCTTTCTTTCTTTCTTTCTTTCTTTCTTTCTTTCTTTCTTTCTTTTTTCTTTCTTTCTTTTAACACACACACACACACACACACACACACACACACACACACACACACACACACACAAAGCGGCAACACATAGGCACACACACTCTCTCTTCCTTGTTCTTTCACATACAATAAGCAGACAACGCGAATAAAATAATTTGATGACACCAGAAAAGTGCGTATAATATGGGGATCAAGCAAACAATTCCATGGAATTATAACTTCTTGTATCCCAGACACATGTTTTATTTAGTCTCTCTATCGGAACTGTTGCTGAAATATCTTATTCCAGAGAATTATTGCATTAAAAAAAAAAGTTAGTTGCATATAACTTTACTGGACGTCGCATTCAATCCTAGCAATTTTTCCTTGGCAAGTTTACATTCAGTAGTGTGCCATTGCTTTCTGAACCACTGGCGCTCATACCATTGTATGAAAATCAGGCAGTCTGCTTCTAAATCGCCCGCAGCTGTGTTTCGAACGCGGTATGCAGGATTACGAATAGAATCTGTAACTCCTTTGCCAGAGAGGCGGTGATTATTGTATTATGTCACTCTATTATTCTCAACTCATGTATATTACTGTAAACGCTTTGATATAGAGAACATTCAAGTAGCAACTGGTTGGGATAAAAATAATACATGTACACGTCGTCGCAATAATTAATAATGTAAACCAGTAGCAATAACAGCGCGTTACCAAACGAAATATTTCAAACTAACAATCATACAGTGCTACGCACCTACCAACGACGATACAGACATCAACAAAGATAATTTCTATGAACAACTAATTGGTACCATCAACTCATCTCCCAAGCACGACATTGTTGTTGTAATGGGTGATTTCAATGCCAAGATAGGGTCTGACAATAAGGGTGTTGAGAGATATATGGGAATTCACGGCTTAGGGGATATGAACCAAAACGGAGAGAGACTACTAAAATTCTGTGAAATAGCAAATCTGATAGTAGCAAACTCTTTATTTCCGCACAAAGATATACACAAAGTCACGTGGAACTCGCCTGATAGCATCACAAAAAATCAGAGAGACCATTTTTGCATTAATGCCAAATTCCGTTCATCAGTACAAGACGTCAGAGCGTACAGAGGTGCAGATGCTGGCAGTGATCACAATCTCTGCATTGCCAAACTAAAAATAAAGCTCAAGACTCTGCACAGATCACCCAGAATTAAGAAAATAAACTCACAGTCCCTACTGACTAAAGAACACCAACTCGCATTCAATTCAGAGGTACAAAGCATCTATGCTAACAAAGAAAGTATATCAAGCAATGCGAATATTAAAAACAACATTGAAGAAAATTGGAATTTCCTAAAAAATACCTTGCTAAATGCTGCAACAAACACAGCCGGCTACGTACAAAGACAGAAGAAGAAGTGGCTAAGCGATAACACCTGGACGAAGATACAAGAAAGAAAACAAGCAAAACTAACACTTCTTTCTGCAAAAGACACATCTACATATGAAACCCATAAGCAAAAATTCTCTATGTTGGATAAAGAGGTGAAATCAAACGCACGAAAAGACAAACAGAACTTTATTCACAGCCTGGCCTCCGATGCCGAAGCAGCTGCCAGAACTGGAAACAACAGAGCCGTATTCCATATCATGAAGCAACTTTGCAATCACTCACCTACACCAAATATACCCATCAAAGACAAACAAAGCAATCAACTGTTATCCGATGACCTTCAAAAGCAACGATGGGCAGAACACTTCAAAGAAATATTAAATAGACCGCAGCCTGACACTGTTCCGAACCTGGATGGAGAAATTACTATACCCCCACTAGATGCCTCCTCCGAGTCATTCACCATGGAAGAGATTAAAACAGCCATCAAAAAATTGAAGAACAACAAAGCTGTTGGTGAAGATGAAATCTCAGGAGAAATGCTCAAAGCAGCAGATGAGAACACCTTACAACGTTTGTTACAGCTGATCAATGAAATCTGGCAAAGCGAATCCCCACCACAACAGTGGAAAGATGGTGTAATTTTCAAACTGCCTAAAAAGGGCGGTATGTCTGATTGCAATAATTGGCGTGGTATCACTCTATTATCAGTACCAGGAAAACTTTTTTGTAGCATGTTACTTGAGAGATTGAAAAAGGCGATAGATGAAAGGCTCAGAGAAGAACAAGCAGGCTTCAGACCAAAACGGTCATGTATAGACCACATTTTCACCCTCAGAATAATCATTGAAGACTCCGTAGAATTCCAGTCGAAATATAATCACCAACTTTGTCGACTTTCAAAAAGCCTTCGACAGTATCCACCGTCCTTCACTTTGGAATCTACTTAACATCTATGGTTTTCCTACCAAATATACCAACGTCATAAAATCTTTCTACAAAGAGACACGTTGCTGCGTAAGAACAGAAACAGGCAACTCTGACTGGTTCTCAGTTGAAACAGGAGTGAAACAGGGTTGTGTCTTATCACCGATGCTTTTTGGAATAGCTATCGATTGGGTCATGCGCAAATACACAAACAACACAAATATGGGTATCCATTGGGTTGACAAAATTCTAGAAGGCCTGGACTTTGCCGACGACATAGTGCTTTTGAGTTCAACACACCCGGCTGCCCAAGAGAAAATAAACCACCTCCAAAATATTTCAGGGCAAATTGGTCTCCAAATTAACACCACAAAAACAAAGACTATTGATCTTACCAACAGTTCAGATGACACCAAATTGAACAGCTACGTTTTTGAAAAAGTCAATAGCTTCACATACCTAGGAAGCAAAATGATATCTACAGGGGACTCAACACCAGAAATATCATCTAGAATCGCACTGGCATCTAGTGCCTTCAATAAACTGTCAAACATCTGGAAGCCAAAGACACTCAGCAAACACACAAAACTTAAAATCTTCAACTCTTGTGTGATTCCAGTGTTAACGTATGGATGTGAAAGTTGGAAATCAACGGTAACTTTAGAATTCAGTGTTTCCCAACGTGGGGCCCACGCCCCACAGGGGGGCAATTTGACTATTAAGGGGGGCAATTCGAAAATGGAAGAAATCGGCTGAATATAACAAAACAGGGAGACTTGAGACTGAAGTTAACTAAATTGGAACATGACATAAGATCTCTTTGCAGCAAGCATCAAGCGCAAGGATCTCACTAAATTTAAATAATAAATAATTACTAATAATTAAAATAATATAGAAAAATCTTTCATTAAAATTATTTTGTACTTGAATTTCAGTTCTCCATTATATGTTTTGAAAATTTACTTACTGTGTTTGCTCAATAATTACCTAGTGATTTCTTCCTAAAACCTATCATTCAAGTTTCTTTAGTGAACATTTCAATTTTTGAATATTAAAAATAATGTATATGTTGAGGGGGGGGGGGCATGGGGCGGGGGAGGGGGGCAATATGAATTTTAGAAAGGCTTAAGTGGGGCACGGTACAAAAAAGGTTGGGAAACACTGCTTTAGATAAAAAATTAGACAATTTTGAGAACAAATGTCTTAGAAGACTTCTAAACATCCACTGGACAGACTTCAGAACCAATGCGCAAATAAGACAAGAGACTAAGGAAGATACAGTATCCAATTTCATAAGAAGACGCCGTTGGAACTACATCGGCCATGTACTCAGAATGGACAAGTCAAGACTCCCCTACCAAGCCCTCATATGGTCACCAGTAGGTAAAGAAAACGGGGAAGACCAAGAGAGACCCTGCGTAGAACCATCATTAGATAAGGCTCATTCAATGGCCAAGTAAACATCCAAGATCTACAACAGGTAGCAGCGAACCGCCAGGCATGGAGAGTCAGGACTTCTGCCCTTTGCGCCGCCTTAGGCTCAAGAGGAAAACTAACTAACTAACTAAACCAGTAGCCTGCTACATAGAACCAGTTTTAACATATGGCTGCCAATCCTGGACAGTTAGTAAACAGACGAAAAAAATCAATGGAAGCCTCGGAGATGTGGTTTTATAGACGAATACTGAAAATTAACTGGACAGCCACAATGAGCAATCTGGACATTTTGATGGAAGCTGAGTCGCAAAGACAACTTATCACAAATATCAGCAAGAGAGCATCATCATATTTGGACACATTATGAGAGGACAAAAACTGGAGCATGTTGTGACAACAGGTAAGATTTGTGGAAAGAGAGATAAAGGAATATAGCGAGAGAAAATTCGTGACAGTTTTGTGTCATGGCATGAACATGTCAACACATGAACTGATCTGTCAGTCTGTATGAGCTGAGCTGAATCATGATCAGGCTGATCCACATCTGTCTCTACGCAGACGTGAAGTTTGGGACGCAGAGGTGTTTCCAAGGCACCAGGGCCAGGTTCTATACTGGCCAAGACCTACTAACACGACCTAGTCGTGCGTCCTGGGAAACAGGTCCCTTCGGGGTCCTGACTAACGTAGTAGGAGAGCTGATTCTTCCGAAGTCG